>CAUYPK010121950.1:0-42226 GCA_963574355.1 Loris lydekkerianus | reverse complement strand
AAGGAAAAAAAGATTTCAAAAAAAAAAAAAAAAAAGAAAGAAAGAAAGAAAAAAAAGAGAAAGGAGAGGGGGTGAGTAAAAGGGAATATTGACAAAAAGAAGAGAGGCACAGAAAGAGGGAGACAGGAGCAATATAGGTGTACAGTAGGGTACTTTGACCCAACCTTAAAAGACCCCAACCTCTGGGGGTGCTGGGTTGGGTGGTTTCCTTGAGGTCAGCAGCTCTTTGCCAGCCTATTCAGACATAGTACCGCACCTCCACCAAGTAGAGAGGCAAGACAAAAATGCTATAAATCAAACCAAAATGAACAAATAGAAAACTTTACGGGATAATATTGGGGGAAAAACCAAATAATAATGGTAGAAACACTAGCAAAAATGAAGTTCTAATGTTTAAAGAAGGCAACTATGGAAAGTTATATTTAAACTAGAAAAATGAAGAAAGAAAAAAATAAAAAAAAAATCTAGAGGGAAAATGTTGAAATAAAAAACAAAACAAAACACAAAAAACAAACAAAAGGAAAAAACCAAAACCAAAAACAAAGCAGTATATACATCTTGCTGAATATTGTCTGGGTAAGAGATGTTAATCACGATGCTGTTACAGCTGTACAAGATGGAGACTGGAGGCCTCTGCTGATTTCTCAAGCCCCTCAGGGTGAAGACCCTAAATCTATCTTCAACCCACTTAAAAGGCACTTTAACCTGTCAACCTTGGTTAAGCAGGCTAAGCAGAAGCTTTCCCAGGAAAGCACTTGTCGCTGGGATCACTCCTTAAGTGCCTGCCTGCTTACCCAGTATGTCCAAACCAGTCTCACTCTATGCCACTGAGGGCCAAGACTGTAAGGCATCTCAGTCCCTGCCTTTAGACTGCTCGGTCACTAGATTACTGCCCAAGGCCTCCTGCCAGATCCTCACTCTGTGACTCTGAGGGTGGAGCTTGCTAGGGCAGTTTTCCCACAATGGCTCCATGTGGCCCACAGCTGAACTATTAGTTCCAGCTGGCTCAGCAGCTTAGTCCTAGGCCCTAGACAATGCTTAAAGTCTTCTTCCCTCTTGCCCAAGTTCTCCCAAGGTAGTTCATCTGAGTCCCCAAGTCTAAAAAAACAAAACAGCTCACAGGGATGGCCTTTCCAGTTTGCAATCTCACTGCTGCTGTACTTACAGCTGCCAGTGGGATTAGACCAAAAGAACATATGCAACCACATGCCAGTTCTCCACTGCTTTTGTCCTCCTCGTGGAGTCCAGAAGTCTCTTGCTGACTTTCTGTGTCCTCAAGGGAATGTTTCCAGGCAGATACCACCAGCCAGAGATGCCTGAAGTCTTCTCTCCTCAGTCTCACCGTGCCCTTTTGCAAGGAAGCTTTTACTCGGACACCCTCTTGCTCCTCTCCCCTGAAAGGTAATATTCTTCCCCCCCTCCCTTCTTCTCTATCTCTTTTTCATTTTTTCCTCTCTTTTTGATTATGAGTGTTTAATTAATAGCATGATAACATTACCTAGTTCAACATGTCTTGTTATTTATTATTGACTTGGATGTTATATTTTCAGACTTTCAGTTTTCATTTTGCTAACTTATATATTCTATTGTCTTCCAGTTAAGAATTCATAATACACTCATATTAGCTCAGTTGTATATGTTCCCATTATTATTTATAGAAAATAGAGGAGCTAGAATGTGCCACAGCATGTATTATAAGTATTATAAACATTTTCCTAAGTATTATTTAATAAGTATTATATTAAAATGTGTGATAGATATTTCTATTTTATTGGTAGTTTTTGTATAAAGATTTCTCAAATTAAGGTAAATTTCTATTCTTATGGGAATAAAAGGAATAATCACTATGAAATACAAACTTGGATAGGATTTAAACCTGAATCCCTGTTTGCCTTTCCAGATCACTACTTTCCTCATATTCTCTCCTATGGGAGAATCTACAATCAGGTTAGAATACAATTTTGAAGGGACAAAAGCTTATATAATTTTGGCAGTTCTTGTTGAAACAAAGAAGAGAAGTACTAAATTAAATACAAAATTGATTATCTCAAGAAATCACAGCAAAATATACATTTTAAAAAGTTGATAAGAACAATAAAATATTATAAAATTAAATACCTGATACTTAGCTATAATATGCTCCCCCTACCTTTTTGGTTGTAAATTTTTTACTATCTCTTCCTGTGACAATTTTGTAATGTTTCTTATAGGAAGAATAGAAAGACAATTCAGTCTTCTCTTTATTATGGTGGATCAAAATGTATTGTTGTTGTTATAACTGATGGTTTAAAACTTTTTTTTTCAGCTTCACAACTAAGTATTGTCACACAATATCTTTCTAGGAGCAGTCACAGATGTGCTGGCTCTTAGCAGTACAGCTTTGTACCCTGCACTGCAAACCCAAAAAGCATGCGTATTGCTTTCAGGAAATTGGATATTCACAAGGTGTGAGAATAGTCATTCAGTGGTATGGGCGTAATTTACGAGGGAAATTAGATGACATTGTTTGAATATAGCATTACCATTTATTGGATGTTCTTAACCCTTGGTTATTTAACTGTGCCAAATAAGGTTAGACTCCTGAGTGCTTCTAAGCCAGTTAAAAAAAAAATTACATAAACTTTTCGTTTTAGAATAGTTTTACAGTTTTAAGCCACTTTTCATGGATTTTTTCATTTAATATCCTTAATATTGTGAGATGAGGATTTTGAGAGTTAGAGGGGCATGAGATTATCACCTAAAGTGACAGCACATGCTTGTAGCTCCATGCTGAAGGGACATCTGTGTTAATAGCATTTAGGTAACAAATATTACTGGGAGGAAGTAGCAATGGTTTTAAAATCATACTTGGACCATCTTCTTCTTCTTTTTTTTTTTTTGGACCACCTTCTTTTTATGAGTTTAGACTCTTCCTTGACAATGCATTTTTCTGTTTAGATTCTAAAGTGCCTAATAAAGTCATAACAAGACAATTAGTTCCAGTTCTCTGGGCACAACAGGGCACCTAGGAGACGGGCTGACCTGTTGAAGATTGTTTGTGTTAAGTAATCACTAAGTGTAAGAAGGTGCCCATGGTGCATCTATCTTTTAATTCAATAACTTTCTTTTAATAGACCTACCATAACTATGTGGTGAAGAAAAACTAGTTTGAAAGTAGGAAAATACATTGGAACAAATAATCAGCTACAGGGAACTAGCAGAGCCACTTGTTCCAACTTTTGAAAATTTTCTGTCATTAAAAATACACCCAGGGGTGGTGCCTGTGGCTCAAAGGAGTAGGTCACCAGCCCCATATGCCAGAGGTGGCGGGTTCAAACCCAACCCTGGCCAAAAACTGCTAAGCAAACAAACAAACAAAATACGCCCAGGCTAAGATGCCTTTGCTGCAGTGGTATGGCATAGTAGAATGAGCAAAGACATTGGACTAAGACAGAACTCAGTTCAAATCCTTGTTCTGTTGGAACTCACTGTATGATAATTGGGCAAGATATTACAACTGTTAAAAGCTTTAGTTTGCTCATCAGTAAAGTGAGGATAATTGCAAGCTTGTGGGTTTGTTGCTATAATCAAAGAAAGCGAGTGCAAAGTGCCTAGTACACTATTTGGCACATGGTAGTCATGTAACAGTGTCAGCTATGTTATTATTCACACTAAGTTGAAAGTCTTCGTCCTTGTTAAACAAAACAAAACAAAACAAAAAACAAACGAACAAACAAATGCACGCCTATCATCCTGGCAGTCTGGGAGGCCGAGGCGGGTGGATTGCCTGAGCTCAGGAGTTCGAGACCAGCCTGAACAAGAGTGAGACCCCATCTCTAAAAATAGCTGGGTATTGTGGCAGGTGCCTACAGTCCTAGCTACCTGGGAGGCAGAGGCAAGAGGACTGAGGTTGCTGTGAGCTATGATGCTATGGCACTCTACCAAGGGTGACAAAGTGAGACTCTATCTCAAAAAGAAACAAACAAAACCCCCAAATGAAAGGGACCTATCAGTGTCTTACTGCTGGTTCAGTGGACAAATAGAAGAAAGCAATCCACTGGTATATCTGATAGAATAAGAGACCTATGGGGCTGAAAAGATAAACATATAAGAAAAATTTTATTGAGCATGTATTTATGAATAACATGGTGTGATGGTTAATTTTATGTATCAAGTTAGCTAAGCCACAGTATTCAGATGTTTTGTCAAACACAAATCTGGATGTTGCAGTGAAGGTACTCTTTAGATGAGATTAAATCAGTAAAGTTTGAGTAAAGCAGATTATTTTCCATAATGTGGGTGGGTCTTATTCAGTTAGTTGAAGACTGACCTCCCCAAAGGAAAAGGGAATTCTGTTGGGAGCCTGGCTTTTGACTTGAGTTGCAACAGTAACTCTTCCCTGGCTCTGTGGCTCACTGGTTGGCCCTGCAGATTTTAGATTTTCTGGCTCCCATAATGGCATGTTCAATTTCTTAAATACTTCTCTTTCTCCCCTCCCTTTATCCTATTGGTTCTGGGGAACCTTAACAATATTGTAAAAAACATTAGTAAATATTATTGATAGAGGTAAGTGCTGATTTGTGGGGACCCTTCAGGTTCGTGTGGGGGCATCCAGTTTGGTTGGAGTCCTACCTCCCTTTGGCTTGTGTCTCTTCTTTTACTCTCATTTTGATTTTGGGGTTTGTTGGAGGCAGTTATTTAACATCTTTGCTCAGTATTTCCCCTCTATGTTATAGATGATCAATAAGAGCAAACAAAAACAAAGGAAAAAAGCAAATACCAAGTTTTTTTAACCATTGATAGTGTATATAATTCTTATTATTTGAGACAGGGTCTCGCTCAATTGCCCAAGCTGGAATGCCATGGCATGATCATAGCTCACGGTGACCTTGAACTGCTGGGCTCAAAAAAGCCTCCCACTTCAGCCTCCCAAGTAGCTGAGTCTGAGACGACAGGTGTGTGCCATCTTGTTTAGCTAATTTTTTAATTTTTTGTAAAGGCAAGCTCTTTCTATGTTGCCTGGACTGGTCTCAAACTCCTCAGCTCAATTGATCCCGCTGCCTTGGCGTCACAAAGTGCTGGAATTACAGAAATGAGCCACCATGCCCAGACTATATATACTATTTAATATACCAATCCTCTGGGATCATCAACATGTCCCTGTTTTAGAAATGAAAGAATAACAATAAAAACAGCACAGGATTTATTGAGTTCACACTGTGCTAAACATGTCCTATTATGTACAGAATATCACATATTGGGTAATTTATAAAGATAAGAAATTTATTCTTGCACGGTTCTAGAAGCTGGGAAGTGCAGGATGAAGGAGACAGAAGGATAAAGCCAGATCTTTTTGCTTCCAAATGGTGCCTTGAATGTTGTGTCCTATGAAGGGTAGGAAAATGTATCCTCACATGGCAGAAGAGCAGGAGAGAGCAAAGCCACTCACACAAGCCCTTTTATAATAATATTAGTCCAGGCATGAGGGCAGAGCCCTCATAGCCTAAATACCACCCTACACTGTTGCATTGGGGATTAAGCTTCCAACACATGAATTTGGAAGAAACAAAAATATTCAAACTATAGCAGAGGTTATCTCATGTCAACCTCTTAGCAACCCATGGCATGGGTGCTTTTATAGATGACCACACCAAGGAAGGCATAAAATAAGGGACTGGGCTAGAGCTTAAACTTAGATCCCATAGACTCTATGGCATAGAGAGATGTCTTGCATTTTTTTCCCTCTTAAGTAGATGAGGCTCATCTCTGAGCCTTTTAGTGGCACAGATCTTTGGGCTGGTATCAATATTTCTGGAACTCAGCTGAATATCTGGTATTCAATGAGGATGGAGAGCCAATGACTCTACACTGCAAAACCACTGCCTTGCCCCTCCCGAGTTAAAGATTCTCATTTATGGCTATTAATATTGAAAGGAATAAAATGTATCTTTATATCTTCCATCAGTTTTTCCCTGCCTTCATGGGGGTGCTATGGGACAACTCTGGAGAAAATTTAAGGCAACTGAAGAAGGAGAGAAAGCAGATGACTAAAGAATGTTGGAACGGTAAGACTTGTAGAGAGCTTCTTATCCTTCTCCTTCACTTGACAGATGAAGAAACTAAGGCAGGTAGTATCATTTCTCTGCCTTTCAGCTAAGATCAAGTGTGGTATCCTTGGCAGGGAATTAAGTCATCTGTTCAAGGTATGTTAGACTGGAGCATCTAAAATTTAACGTGCACATGACATCACTATGAATTTCGTTGAAGTGCATATTCTGATTCTGTACAACTGAGATGGAGCCCAGACAACTGCATTTACGACAAGCTCCCAGGTGGAGGTGATGCTGCCGGTCTAGGACCTGCATAGTGACTAGGAAGGGTGCATGATGCATCACAACAGGTGGGTTGGTGCAAGGGAAAGGGGGATGCTGCGGTTTGAATGTGTCCCCCAAAGTTCATGTGTTGGAAATGTAATCCCCAATGCGACACTGCTGAGGGGGGGACCTTCAAGATATGACCAGGGTATGAAGCCTCTGCCTCCATGAATGGATTAATGTTGTTGTCATGAGAAGTGGTTTGTTACAAAAGTGAATTTGCCTGCGCTTTGCACTTCCTGGCCATGTGATGCCTTCTGCTGTTGTGACACAACAAGAAGGTTCTCACCAAATTCAGTTCCTTGATCTTGGATTTCCCAGCCTCCAGGACCATGAGTCAATTAAATTTATAATAAATTATAAAATATAATAAACTATAAATTACCCAGTTTGCGGCATTTTGTTATAGCAACACAAAAAGGCTAAAACAAAACATTGGTAGTGAGAATATTTAGGCTGTTGCTATAACAAATACCTGAAAACGTAGAAGTGGCCCTGAAACTGGGTAATGGGTAGAGACTGGAAGAATTTACTGTATTTTTTGATGACTTCCAGGAGTCTTGTGGTTGAGTCTTTGGGGTTTTCTAAGTATACCATCATATCGTAAACAAAGAGGGAGAGTTTGACCTCCTCTGCTCCCATTTGGATTCCCTTTATTTCCTTGTCTTGCCTAATTGTATTGGCTAGTATTTCTGGGTTTTTTGTTTGTTTGTTTTTTTGAGACAAAGTCTCACTATGTCACCCTGGGTAGAGTGCCATGGCGTCATAGTTCACAGCAACTTACAGCTCTTAGGCTTAGGCGATTCTCTTGCCTCAGCCTCCCAAGTAGCTGGGACTATGGGCACCGACCACAAAGCCCAGCTATTTTTCATTGCAGTTGTTTAGTTGGCCCAGGCTGGGTTCGAACCCGCCACCCTCTTTGTATGTGTCTGGTGCCATAACCACTGTGCTATGCGCGCTGAGCCAATTTTTTTTTGTTTTGAATAGAGACAGGGTCTCTCTCTTGCTCAGGCTGGTTTTCGGCTCCTGGCCACAAGCAATCCTCCTTCCTAGGCCTCCCAAAGTGCTAGAATTACAAGTGTGAGCTATTGCGCTAGGCTGAGAATCTCTCTCTTCTCCTATCTTGGCTTTTTAGCTGTAATTCTTTGTATTATTTTTGTTGTTGTTCTAAGGATTATAACATTTACCCCTTGCCAGTGTCTACCTTGAATTAAGTATTTACTGTGCTACACACTTTTTTTCTGTTGCACTAGTATCATATAATATAGTATTACTATTTTTTAAAAATAGTTATCTTTTAAGGAAAATTAAAATATAGTTTAAAAATTTTTTAAATTTTTATGTATGTATTTTTTTAATTTAAGCCAGTCAAATTTAGCAATGGGGGTGTCAAATACTAACTAATGTTAATAAGCTCTGATTACCCACTACCATCAGACCAGCCAAAATATGCCCTGATGCCCTGGGTAGTGTTGTGGCACCTTAGCTCATAGCAACCTCAAATTTCTGGGCTCAAGCAATCCTCTTGCCTCAGCCTCCTGAGTAGCTGGAACTTAAGGCACTCACCACGAATCCTGGCTAGTGTTTTTCTGTTTTTAGTAGAGACCAGGTCTTACTCTTGCTCAGCCTGGTTTTGAACTTCTGAGCTCAAGTAATCTACCCACCTTTACCCCCAAAGTGCTAAGATTACAGGTGTGAGCCACAGTGCTTGGCCCTTTATTATGGTTTTAATATGAACTTACTTGTCTGATAAATGAAACTGAGTATTTTATATATATATGTATATATATATTTTTTCATATTTGGATTTCCTATTTTGTGAAGTACTTCTTTTGATCTTTTCCCAATTTGCTATTGGATTGTTTATATTTTTCTTAATGATTTTTAGGAGTTATTTGTATATTGCAAATATTAATCCTTTGTTAATTAAAATTTAGTTGGAGTTATCTTTTCTCAGGATATCTTAAGATGAACAGAGTTATTAATTTTAATGTAGTTGAATTTATTAGTTTTTTTTCCTCCCTTGTTAATTATTTTTATATTTTATGTAAAAATCCTTCCCTACTCCCAAATTCCTTTTCTTTTTTCTCTTCTGAAAAAATTTCTAGTTTTGCTGTTTATATTTACTTGAAATTTATTTCTGTGTTCAATATGACGTAGTGGTCCATTTTTTTTTAATCCAGTTACCCTGTTGTCCTAGTATGTATTATTGATATAAAGCCTGTCCTTTCTCTACCACCTCGGTGAACATGTTTTATATTTCTAGAAAGTTTCAAATCTGCTGTTCTTTTATTAAGTGTTCTTCTCTTATTATACCTTTTATTTCTTTCTTTAATTTCAAACATACATATTTTTTAGTCTCTTTTATACTAGTTCTGAGGTACAAATTCTCCAGACTGCTGGGTTTCCTAACTCCTGCTCATACACATGCTTTACTTGGTGTGATTGGTAAGCTTAAGTTAATTTTTTAGAGAGACTTTGTATTCTTTTCTTCCAGGTCTCTAATATTTTAACATTCTTAAACTTGTCTGTGTTAGTTTCTTGGCTTTGGCTTCTTGAACCCCATACTTGATCTAATTCACACACCAGTCCCATGTGGATATAATCTGTTTCATCTAAGGAGAGACAAGGATGTAGAGAGGGTCAGTAGTGCATGTGAGTTACACTGTCCTGTTACCAGAATCCTAGTTAGACCTTTAAAGTCCTTTTGTCTCTAATTTGATAGATTAGGGTAGATTAAAATTACTTAGATCTTAAAATAGTTATACTTTTAGACAAGTTGCTTTATGTTTAAATATGAAACCCCGTTTTTAAGGTATGTTACAGCTCAAAGATGGTATTATTGGTAGGAACGGAGCTACTAATAAAATGTTTGCAGCAGCACAATCCTGTAACATTTCCAGAAAATTTGTTTAAATAGAGTGTGCTTTTAAACTATAGATTAAACTATTGTGATTTAAGGACTGAGAGACAAAGATCAGTAAGACCAAATCCTGTCAGTGAGATAAAGGACTGATGGGGAAGAGAGAAAAAGAGGCAGATATATATGGAACTAGATCATTCAGTCATTCAGCGAGATTGTTTGTCTGATATATGCCAGACATTGTTCTAGGTGCTAGGGATACGGCAGAAATTAAAACCTGTGAAAACTCTTGCATCCTAGAGCTTACATGTAGTGTGATTCTAGTGATATGGACAAAGTTCTGTAGAAACTCAGAAAAGAACTGGTAATAGTTTGGTCTCCTGCCCTGAATTGTGACTTTTGTCTTCATGTAGACTCCGCTTTTGTTTTACTTTTTTAGAGAATAAGTCTTAGTCTTTCCTAAGTACTGGAAGAGGGTATCATCCTACTGGCTGAGGGATGGCTTTTGAAACATCATTTCAACTTAATATTTCTTTTTTTTTTTTTTTTTTTTGGCCAGGGCTGGGTTTGAACCCACCACCTCCGGTACATGGGGCCGGCGCCCTACTCCTCTGAGCCATACGCGCCGCCCGTCGATTACTATTTCTTAGTTTTAGCCTTATCTCATTCTTGGGGATCTTGTGCTGGTAATTTCTGAGGCTTTCTGAGTCTCTGGTGGGAATTAGATTGCTTCTTGGTTTTCTTTGTTAGTAGTTTAGCAATTAAACTTTTAAGGATACGTTATTCCAGTTCCCATTCTCTATTTCCTAGCCTCCAAAATGTTATCTGCTTTTAAATTTCTACTTGTGAAATCCCTTTAGTCAATTTCATTTAGTAATTTTAATGAACCAAAAATGAGTGTGTTCTCTACCATCTTTACCTGAAAGTCTAGTCAGATTATCCTTAAACTGTATATTAATCTACAGTAAGTGTAAAAAATCTTTTCTCTTTTGCCATCATGTGTGTATATGTGTGTGTGTGTGTGTGTGTGTGTGTATTTTTATTTATCCCAAAACATGAAGAAGATAAAATGGTATAAAATCTTAGATAGGTGGCATGAGACCTCTTTTTTAATTTTGTCTTTACCCTACTCTTACATTGTGTCCTTTGGGCAAGCTACTTTATCTCCTCAAACCTCAGTTTATTATTTGAAAAATAGGAATGTTAATGATACGCATTTTATAGGGTCATTGGATGAGACCATTGATCATCACAAAGCACTATACAAGCTTCAGAGGTTTCAGCAACATACCACTTATTCAGAATTACTTTTATTTATAATATATTATATCTGAGAATTGAGAAGTAAGGTGAAAAATTCTGTGAACAATCAAAAAATAGATATTACATATTCCCTATGTAAAAATCCATGTATCTCAGTAGTAGACTCTCAATAAGAATCCATTTTTGTAGAATTAATTTTTTATTTCATACCTGGTTCAAGCTTTGGTATCTATAAAACTGGATCATCAAATGAGCTAGATGTGATAGAGTGTGAAGCAAGAAATAGCCTCATTCTTTCTCATCATTGCCCTTTAAAAGGCGGTGTTAACTCTCCTGTCTTGTTTATTGGACAATATCTTGGTAACATTGTGATGTGACATGGTAAAAACAATAGCATTGTGCAAAAAATAGTTTTTTTTCAGTCACTTCTAGATGTTAACAGTTTTTTTAGGTATGAAAAATCCTCAACTAAATAGAAACTATAATGTTTTGTTTAATTTAAAAATTCTCCGCATTTTCCTGATTTGAGGCTGTAGAGCCCGTTGGAGCTCAGGAGACACATTTACTTCTCCTTTACTCTTCCACTCTGCTCGTTTAATCAGTGGGCAGCTTTAGGCAAGGAAAGGTCTGACTCACTTGGGCGTTGGTAGTCCTGCCTTGGTGCTTCCTAGGTGAAGCAGATGTCCAGTGTTGGCTCTAGTTGGCTGTTTTTAAGACTCTGTGGAGTCTCCTTTACCCTTGAGGAACATGTGGTCTTGTGGAAGTAGAATTTGCTCCTACTTTAACTCTCTTTCCTTACTCTCATTCTTCACCTTTAAATATTGCAGACAAATGTCAGGCACTGGTCTCTTTATTCTCTAAACTTCAAGACATCTATGCCCAGCTGTTCTCATAATGAAAATTTTCTCACTGGACTTTGAGGAGGGGAGTTAAATAAAAATCTGGGAAATAAGATATGGTGATAAATTAATTTTCTGCTCATAAAATAATCGAATGGATTAATTAAGAACTCACATGGACTGTCTTCTTTCCTGTAAGTTCAAACATTGGGTATATATATAATTTAAATAAAAAATTAATTGAAGTCATGCTAATTTGATCCTACCTTGTCATTCTCATTGAATTATTTTTGAAGTTAGAGGATATCACACTAAATATGTTCCTCTAAAAGTCCAGTTTTATATTTGTCTCATTTGTTTGGTCACAGAGCAGTATACTTTATATTAGGAATTTTATCTCTGTGTATCTACAACTGCAACTTTTGTTTTCTCTGTTCTTGTCATAGTTTTTCTTTGGTCATGGCAAATCTGCACCATAAAGGAGAATCCTTTGGTTTTAAAGAAATTTATTCTCTCACTGTTCTAGAGGCCAGAAGTCTGATATCAAGGTATCAATAGGGTTCATTTCTTTTGGAGGCTCTCAAGGAGACTCCATTCCACGCCTCTTTCCTAGCTTCTGGGGACTGCCAGCAGCTTTTGGCACTCCTTGATTTGTAGACAAATCACTCCAGTTTCTGCCTCCATCTTCATATGGTATGTGTGGCATGTGATACTGAGTCATTATCCAAAATATAAATTCAATATATAAGTATGAGTTAAAAATTATATATGTATAATTTTAGATTATTAAAGTTTTAGAAAATCAAAGAGATGAAAATAGTAAGATGAAATAAGAAAAAACGATTAGGCTCAGTGCCTGGAGCTCAGGGCTAGGGCGCCAGCCACATACACTGGAGCTGGTGGATTCAAATCCAGCCTGGACCTGCCTAACAAAAATGACAACTACAGATGGCACCCGTAGCTCAGTCAGCAGCGCGCCGGCCACATACACCAAGGGTGTTGGGTTCTAACCTGGCCTGAGCCTGCTAAACAACAATAACAACTACAACAAAAAATAGCCTGGCATTGTGATAGGCGCCTGTAGTCCCAGCTACTTGGGAGGCTGAGGCAAGAGAATCACTTAAGCCCAAGAGTTTGAGGTTGCTGTGAGCTGTGATGGCACAGCACTCTACCCAGGGCAACAGCTTGAGACTCTGTCTCAAAAAAACAAAAAACAAAAAAAAACAATGACAACTACAACCAAAAAATAGCTGAGTGCTATGGCAGGCACCTGTAGTTCCAACTACTTAGGAGGCTGAGGCAAGAGACTCACTTCAGCCCAAGAGTTTGAGACTGCTATGAGCTGTGATGCCACGGCACTCTACCCAGGGCAACATAGTGAGACTCTGTCTCAAAAAAAAAAAAAAAAAGAAAAGAAAAAAAAATGATTAGGCCAGAAGAGGTGGCTCATGCCTGTAATCCCAGCACTTGGTTGAGCTCGAGTTCAAGACCAGCCTGAGCAAAGTGAGACCCCCATCTCTACTGAAAAATAGGAAAACTAACTGGGGGTTGTGGTGGGCACCTATACTCCCAGCTATGTGGGAGGATCACTTGAGTCCAGGAGTTTGAGGTTGCTGTGAGCTGTGACACTCTAGCACTTGACCCAGGGCTACAGGGTCAGGGTCTGTCTCAGTACAACAACAACAACAATAAAAAAAAGATTATAGTATTTAACTAAAATAGAATTTTTTTTTTCTGTAGCTGTTGGAAAAGTAAAAGGAAAGCCTCTGCCATTACTCATATTTTTTGAGGCCCTCTTTGTGACAAGTCATGCTTTTAGACATCCTGTTGGTGCAGATCTAACCCTGGAAGGAATCAAATGTGGATTATCTGAAAAACGATTAGATTTAGTTATCAACTGGGTTACCCAGGAAAGGTAAGCAAAGTTAAGCTTTTAACTTACTTTTGAAATTTGGTTAATAGAGTTGTTTATTCTCAAAATTTTAATAGTTTTCTTTTCAGTACAATATTTGAATATTTACTTCAGGTCCTTAGAAAGTATTTACTAGATATTCATGGAATAATAAAGCCAAGTCACAATGAGCCCAGATTATGGGTTGATTCACAGAAGTTCACAAAATGATTCATTACAACTTAATAGTGACAGAAGTTGAGCAATAAAGGTAGGGAATGCTTGGTCAATATCATGCTGCTGGGAGGGAAAAGGCAAGAACCTAGTTATAAATATATATTAAGGATAAACAAAGGAGACACCATCTAAGCACAAGGACAAGCACAAGGACTAGGGTAGCATTTAGGACATATAAATCAGCAGGACTAGGCAAACAGTGGCTTCTTGGAGCCAGCACCTCAAGAACCCTAGCACTGATTAGCAGACATGTACCAGGGCTCTCTTAGGTCAAGTTCCCTAGAACCAAAGCCTGACACAGGAATTTAGGTGCATGTGATTGATCGAAGGGCTTCTCAGGAAACAACTGTGAGGGACTGAGCAAAGCAGAATAGGGAAGGGGACAGAGCCAACTAGGTATGTGGACTCAGGCAGTCTACCCTTGGCCTAATTTATGGAGCAGATACTAAACAGAGCCCACTGCTCTCCCTTGCAGCAAGAGGCCCACCTTTACACCTCTCTGTCTGTGAAAGGCTGTGAGTTGCCTGAATGTGTGGGAGCACATAAATTCCCCAGGGAGGTGGCTCCCACCAGCCAAGGCCATTGGCAGGGCAATACCCAGAGCTGCTGCAGAGGGGTACACTGGCCTAGTAAAGAGGATTTGAGTAGAGTGTCAAAGCTGCATCTTTCACACTCAGGCATTATATATACCAGACAGATCTATTCACTTTTCACATTAAGTTTACTCCATCCAAGCACAACTTCTCTAGGATTCCATGGTCATAATTCTTGGGGAAACTTACAAGGAAAGTCAATGGGATGAATTATAGCTTCTGTTGCTACCATTGGTCAGTCCTAGGCCTGTAATTTATTTTTTACAATTTTTCAGCATATAATTGACATAAAATAGGCTTGGCGCCCATAGCTCAAGTAGCTAAAGCGCCAGCCACATACACCTGAGCTGGCAGGTTTGAATCTAGCCCAGGTCTGCCAAACAACAATGACACTATAACCAAAATATAGCCAGGCATTGTGGCGGGCACCTGTAGTCCTAGCTACTTGGGAGGCTGAGGTAAGAGAATCACTTAAGCCCAGGAGTTGGAGGTTGCTGTGAGCTATGATGCCACGGCACTCTACCCAGGACAACAGCTTGAGACTCTGCCTCAAAAAAAGAAAAAAAAATTTACATAGAATAAACCAGATGTATTAAAGGGCACAATTTGGTAAGTTTTTAAAAAATGGCTTTAATGGGATATAATTGACGTACAATAAACCACATATATTTAAAGTATAGAATTTGACAAGTTTTGACATAAGTATACACTCATGAAATCATCACCATAATCAAGGTACAAAACACATTCATCACCCTCAAATGTTGCCTGCTATCTCTGTAAGCTTCCTCCTCCCTCCTGCCTCCTCACTTCAGCCCTTGCCTATCTCCAGGTAACAACCGATCTGCTTTCTGTTACTACCGATTAGTTTGCATTTTCTTAAATTTTATATAAATGGAATCATACAGAGTATATACATCTCCTTTCTCCTCTATTACTCATTTTTGATTTTTCTAACTCTTGGACTTCTGTTGTTGTTGATACCTGGTAAGATGGCCCCAGTTATCATGCCTTCATCTAACTGTGGTTGTCAGTTTACCCACCAACAGTTTTTAGCTGGCTTGGGAGTACTCAGAGCCATCCCAGTAGATAATTTGCCACCTCTATCAGAGAACTATACACCATTCTAAAAATAGCGTGGGTCATGCTAAAGTTGGAGCATTGATCCATGGGGCCTCAGACTGTGCAGGTAGAACTGCCCATTATGAATGGGGTTCTGGCATTCTAAGTCAGGTGGGCTCCAGGAGTCCATCCAAATCAGATACAACTAAGACTGAGCTCTAGCAGTTCCAGAGCACACAAGTAAGCTTCACAAACAGGTGCTAGGCTGCTTGTCAACTACCATTGACTGACATTACTGTAACTCATACCTACAACCTCATACAAGGGTGGGCTTATCTAAAGACCAGCAGACAGAGAAAGAAAAACCTCACACTTTGTTCATGGCTGGTTCAGGTGGGGTCTAGGTAATGCTAGCTTGTCACTGAGTCCTTTGAAGTGACATCTTTTAGGATAAGGTAGGCTTCTTAAACTGATGACAGTTATATGGTGCACTATCCCCACTAGGTAGAATACTTGAGGCTGGGAACTAAAGAGTGACCCTGATCAACTTTCACTCCCATAGTCCATTTGAGGATTGTATTAGGGTTCTCCAGAGAAATATATATACATATATATATATATTTATAATATATTAATATATTAGAAGAAATTGACTTATACAGTTATGGAGGCTGAGAAGTCCCAAGATTTCCAGTCAGTAAACTCTGGAGACCCAGGAGAACTGATAATGTAGTTCCAGTACAAAAGCTGGCAAGCGAGACCTAATAAGTGCTGCTGAAGAGTGTGAGTCTGAAAGCAGGAAAAGACTGACATTGCAGCTCAGGGAGTCAGGCAAGAAAAGCTCCCGCTTATGAGAGAAAGGGTCAGGCTTTTTGTACTATTTGGGTCTTCAACTGAATGAATGGGGCCTATCCACATTGAGAAGTACAATCTGCTTTACACAGTCTGCTCATTCAAAAGTTTATCTCTTAAGCAAGAAAATCATTTCATAAATTTTCAATGATGGAATAAAGCATTTCCCCATTCCATTTGAAAGGAAAATGGAAAATTAAAATATGCCTTTAGCTTTCTGTAGAAATCTAATTTCTTAGCAAATATACAAATACATTTCACATAGCTATTTTCACATTGACTATCACAGTGAGGGTGACAGAAATTGACAAAAGTTAAGATAGGCGAAGAAGAGGAGATCTTTTAAAGTGGCACCTAGACCAGAAATGAATATTTGATTTTCCTGGTTTACACCCCTCCCACACTGGTCACACAGCTGCAAAGGGTACCTTTACTTGTTATGAAAATTCTATCAGATCATCTGAGAAACTATTCTTAGGTGTTTCTGTAAGCCTTTTTCTCCTTGTGGATATTTCTGGTTATAACTAGAACAATGGCTGTACCTTCTAGCTTTTCATAATTAGGGCAAATTATATAGTAATGATTCTAAGGTAAGTGCACATTCACCCTGGGGTTATACATATTCATGTCCATATAAGTATCTATCCCAATTACAAGCTTGGGAACAAGTAAGGATCTTTCATAGCACATTCCTGTGCGAATACTTTGGGATAAGGCAGAATCAGTCTTCAGTATTCCACTCTGAGAAGAACCACACAGAGGGCCTAATTGAAAGCCTAAAATTATTGTGTTTGGCAAAATGATAACAGCTTATTCCCATAGTCACTCTTTAGTAAGAAATGTTTTAATCAGAAAATCAGTTTTGTTTATAAAGAAAATTTGAGAGCAGATAAACGTATCAAGTTAACAAAGGAAAAGAGGCCGGGTTCAATGGCTCAAGCCTGTAATACTAGCACTTTAGGAGGCCAAGGCTGGAGGATAGCTGAGTTCAAGAGTTCAAGACCAGCCTGAGCTAGAGTGAGGCCCCAACTCGACTGAGCCTAGCTACTCAGGAGGGTAGGATCAAGAGGATACTAAAGAGGATCACTTGAGCCCAAGAGTTTGACGTTGCTATGAGCTGTGATGCCATAGCATCACCCAGAGTGACAGAGTGAGACTCTATCTCAAAAAAAAAAAAAAAAGTAAAAGGCTTGGTGTCTGTGGCTGAAGCAGCTAAGGCACCAGCCACATATGCCTAAGCTGGTGGGTTCAAATCCAGCCCGGGCCCGCCAAACAACGATGGTTGCAACCAAAAAATAGCCGGGCATTGTGGCAGGTGCCTATGGTCCCAGCTACTTGGGAGGTGGAGGCAGGAGAATCGCTTGAGCCCACAAGTTGGAGGTTGCTATGAGATGTGATGCTAGGGCACTCTACTCAAGGCAACAGCTTGAGGCTCTGTCTCAAAAAAAAAAAAAAAAAGTAAAAGAATAGTGTAGAGCAGCATCGTAGCTCAGTGGGTAGGGCGCCGGCCACATACACCAAGGCTGGCGGATTTGAACCTGGCCCAGGCCAGCTAAAACAACAATGACAACTGCAACAAAAGCATAGCAGGGCATTGTGTGGGCGCCTGTAGTCCCAACTATGACGCCACAGCACTCTACCCAGGGCGACAGCTTGAGACACTATCTCAAAAAAAAAGAGAATAGTGTGTTTTTCTGAGTACATCAGTAGTATGTTTAAATTTTGGAAAAGGAACTTAGGCAGATGAACAAAAAATCCAAACTTTAATTTCATATTGAAGGTTGCCCCATACCTGTGTTTTCTGAATAAATAAATAAAAGAAGGACGGTGGGTTGGTAGGAAGGAAAGAAGGAAGGAAAGGACAGAAGAATCAGAAGATTTAGTCTGGATAATTGAAAAAAGTAGAGTCAGGAGGGAGTTTATATAGTCGAAGCAAATGGTATGACCGAGAAACTGGTCTTTTATTTTAATTTCATTTTTTTTCTTAGAGAAACTGGTCTTGATGAAATAAAATTTTAAAGCCCCAATATATTGTGGGTAGGAAATGATTAGGAACTTGTTTCCAAAATGGTAATGTTGACATATATGTTATCAGAGAGGAAATACTTTAGGGTAATATATAGGTCCTGGGTTTTGCCAAAGAAATTGTGGAGATAAACGTTACTGGACTTTTTTTAATAAAAAGAAATAGTGTAAAACAATAGCCAAGCGTTTGAGTAGGTTATCATTTTTCTACACAAAGAATTTACCAAAAATGGGGCAGCGCCTGTGGCTCAAAGGAGTAGGGCCCTGGCCCCATATGCTGAAGGTGGTGGGTTCAAGCCCAACCCCTGCCAAAAACTGAAAAAAAAAAAAAAAGAATTTACGAAAAATGACAATGAAACAAAGGGTAAGTAGGAAAACAGAGAACCAGGCACCAACGTTACTAGTTCACTGAAGAGACTAACTGCCTTTCCTCTTCTTGTATTAAAAAAAAGTAGAGGTTGGGCCCAGTGGTTCAAACCTGTAATCCTAGCACTCTGGGAGACTGAGACAGGTGGATCACCTGAGCTCAGGAGTTTGAGACCCAGCCTGAGGATGAGACCCCAGCTCTACTAAAAATAATTGTATAGCTGGGTTGTGGGGGTTGCAGTGGAGATAGTTCATCCTTGACATGATTCGAAAGTGCATGCTCTTTTTTTTTGTTTGTTTTGAGACAGGGTCTCACTTTGTTGCACAGGCTAGAGAGCTGTGGCATCATAGCTCACAGCAATCTCAAATTCTTGGGCTCAAGTGATCCTCTTGCCTCAGCCTCCTTAATAGCTAGGACTTATAGAGGTGCCTGCCACAACACCCGGCTAATTTTTTGCTATGTTATGTTGTTGTTTGTTTGTTTTAGTAGGGACAGTTCTCACTCTTGCTCAGGCTGGTCTTGACTCCTGTGCTTAAGAGATCCACCCACCTTGGCCTTCCCAGAGTGCTAGGATTACCGGCATGCCTGGCAGAAAGTGTACCTATTATCTAGTGCAAAAATACTTCAGACAAGATTAATTTCATTATACATAGTGATGATTCTTGACCACATCTATTTTTTTAGTTGTAAGAATTTCAATTATCTGGCCAGGCATGGTGGCTCACACCTGTAATCCTAGCACTTTGGGAGGCCGAGGCAAATGGATTGCTGGAGCTCATGAGTTCGAGACCAGCCTAAGCAAAATCAAGACCCTGTCTCTACTAAAAATAGAAAAAAAAAAAAAAAAAAACCCCACAAAACAGAGGGAAGCGGATCACTTGAGCCCCAGAGTTGGAGGGTGCTGTGAGCTGTGACAGCACAGCACTCTACTCAGGGCGACAGCTTGAGACTCTGTCTCAAAAAAAGAATTTAAATTATCAAATTGGGGCTCGGCATCTGTAGCACCGTGGTTACAGCACCAGCCACATACACTGGTGGGTTCGAACCTGGCCTGGGCCTGCTAAACAACAATGACAACTGCAACAAAGAAATAGCTGGGCGTTTTTGGTAGGTGCCTGTAGTCTCAGCTACTTGGGAGGCTGAGGCAAGAGACTCTCTTACGCCCAAGAGTTTGAGGTTGCTGTGACCTGTGATGTCATAGCACTCTACTGAGGGTAACATAGTGAGACTCTGTCTCAAAAAATAATAAATAAATAATCAAATTTGTGTGTAGTTCCTTGACTTCATAAATTGAGAAAATGTCACCAATTTTAAGCATTCTGAGGTAATATAACAAGGAATAGGCAGTTTGTATTTTGTTCTTAGCCACTATCCCCTGGTTTCTACCTCTGATGGTCTGGCCTTTACTATGTGGCTACCTTATAAAGTTTTCCCATACTTTCCTCAAAGGCTCAGCATAGAGCCAGCCTTCCAGCAGCCAGGGTTATACAGTATCTTGGCTCTCTTAGTCTTCTTCTAAGTAAAGTCTAACCAGTTGGCCAACAAAGCCTAAATTTAACCATGCTATACTGCTATTACCTCTCTAACTTGCACGCATTGCTCCTAGAACAGGGCAAATACCCTTTAAATGTTAACTTTGCAAACCCAACCCTGTGAAATAACATAAATAAATACTATGCATGGATACAGTGATTGTATATTACCTTTATTTTGACATTAAAAAATCTAAAATCTGATTTGTAATCAAATAATGCCTTAGTTTATCATGGGTTAAGCATATTTTCTTTTATTTTTTATTTTTATTTGTTTATTTATTTATTTATTTTTGAGACAGAGTCTGACCATATCGCCCTTGGTGGAGTGCCTGTGGCATCACAGCTCACAGCAACCTCAAACTCTTGGGCTTAAGCGATTGTCTTGCCTCATCCTCCTAAGTAGCTGGGACTACAGGTATCCGCCACAACGCCCAGCTACATATTCTCCTTTATTTATAAATCACTCATATGCTTCAGATACAATCTGGTCTCACATCCACTTTCAAAAGTCCCCCCAAAGTCCTCTTTGAGTTGGGAGTCAGGGTGGAGAGTACCAGTAAGAGAACTTTAGGAAAAGAGAAAGAGGGTATGGTTAGGTGATGAGAGGAAAGAAGGAGGAAGGTTCATTGGCCCCCCTCCCAGCCCTAGCCTTTTTTCAGGGGGGAACAGTAGCATGGTGGTGATCCTTAAAAAAAAAAAAAAAAGACTATTAGTATCATTAAGAGAAATAAATGCTAAAATATGTATTGCCATAGAGGGATTAAAGATGGCGGCTGAGTAACAGCTTCCCTGCAACTGGGCACGGGGAATCTGGGGAGACAAGACTTCAGGCATCTCTGGCTGGTGGGATCTGCCTATGATCATCCCTTTGAGGATACAGGGAGCCAGCAAGGGACTTCTGGACCCCAGGAGGAGGACGAAAACAGTAGAAAACTGGCAAGTGGCTGCATGTGTTCGATGGACCTAATCACTCCGGCAACCTTGTCCAAGGAATTAGCCAGGGCGTATCCTGAGCTAATGCTTGCCATATTCTCAGAGGTGAGCCAGCGGATCCAGACAGCCCACCACCCCCGGGCGCCAGGCGATGCTGCACCTTCTGCCATGGGTGAACAACATTGAGCTGGTGGATCTAAAACCTTTGCCCACGTCAAAGCGACATGAGGAAGAGGAAGATGATTCGTTGAAAGACCAAGAACTCATGGTGACTAGCAGGCGCTGGTTACCGGGAGAAGGCTGGGGGTCCCCACAGGCCACTGCGATGGTTTTAAACAATCTGATGTATATGACAGCAAAGGTGAAGAAAGTGATTGTATATTTAGGGAGAGACAAAACTGCAGTTGCTGGAAGAGCTGGTGGGTGAACTGCAGCTGACAGACCCGGTCAGTTCTGCGGTCACGCACATGGACAACCCCCCATACTACCGCATCACTTCCAGCTGTAAAGTCCCTTCTGTCACCTCAGCAACTACTTCCAGTAGCAATACAATGGTGGCGCCCACAGACAGCAATCCTGATCACAAGCCAATGAAAGAGAGCACTGAGGACAGGTGAGGACTCCGGTTCTCCTAGACGTCCCGGTGGACAGATGGTGACACTCAGCAGAATAGAGGAGACTTTCTGCACGGGACCGTCCGCTTTACTGTGTTGAAATTCTGGCAAAGAAATATACAGATACCGAGAACACGTATACACGTTTTAAGAAAGAAAAGAACTGCATTAAAATCATAATGCTCAAGCCACATTGACTTCTGCAGTTACAAGAGATACGAGATGCAGTATAGAAGATAACACACTTTCATTTCCATGTTGGAAATTTTCCACATTGATGATTTCAATATTAAAGGTTCTCGAGTGGTAAAAATAAATAAATAAATAAATAAATAAATAAAATAAAATAAAATATGTATTGCCATTTTCCTCTGGTATTGCAGTCACTACATAGGCTAAAATATAATTACTTGTCAAGGCTCAGGAAATGTTGAGTGGAGCTACTGAAACTTACGTTTTAGTATTAAAGTGTGGAAGCCAGGGGGAATTGCCTAACTAAATAATTGATTTGTACTCAAGCTGCTTTTTGATTTTAGACCCACCTCTCTGCTGTGCATACCAGTAAACACAGAAGGCTTTACTTGCTGAATTTTTAGTCAAGAGACATTTTATAGTGGTTTCAGGATTTCATTTTAATGTTTCAACATTTTTTAGATGTATACAGACACCAGTATTATATGATTGCTATTATTTGTAACTATTAACTTAAAACATAATACAATTTCATGCAACCAGTAATTAGAAATTATATCTTTCATCATACCCAAATGTTCTTTTGGCTTATGCTGATAGTTTCCAGGTAGAGTTAACTGTGATAATACATCAGATGGTTGATTTCAATTGTGTTGATGGTTTCACATCTTCAATTGTGAAGATGGTTATTGAACTAAGTGACATTTATTCAATTGAACTATCTCCGAAGAACTGCTTCTTTAGCCTGTCCCACGAGGCACAATTATGTTTATTTCCCCCCGTTGCTTCTTAAAAATCTATAACAAATTTTAAAATAACAGTGCTGTCACACTTTCTCTGTTTTCCTTTTAGTATAAATGCTTGCAAGATCTGTCACTAATTATGAGCTAAAATTGTCAGTATCTTTAACCAACATTGAATAAGTTCTTATAAGGTTTAGAATCTAGGTAATTGCTGAAAACATTGAGATCACGAATTATAAAAGAATTTTTCTTTATCTTGTAATTTTAAATCCTATCAGTCTTTTAAGGAGAGTTTTAATCTTTTTTGTAGATTTTTAAAAAACTTGAGTTCATTTTTGCCAAAATATCTTCCTCCAAAAGAATACATGCTGATTGTTTTTTCACTTGTTATTAAGTCTCAGATATGCTTAATTTCTCCTATACCATCAATTTCCTATTTGCTTGCACCTCTTACAGACAATAAAAAATCCAGTTCTACTGTGCTGAATTCTCCAATATTTCAGTCTCAGCCACTCACCAAGAATTTTGTAACATGTGCCTTCTTGATCCGCTTGTTCTAGGCTGACGTTTTCTGAGGAGGCTGGAGATGTGATTTGTGATTATGGGGAGCAGGATACTTACAACAGGGCCAAGTGCCTGGCTTTAGCTCAAATTATCTACAGTGTATGTGGCCTGCACAAGAAAGTTCTTCTTTGCCTGTGTAAACAGGGTCAAATTTATGGGGCGATGGAATACATACAGCAATACAAGTACTTTACTTTTGGTAAGTGGAAAAGCCTACTTATTTGTATACATTTAAATTCTAGAGTTTAATTGTAAGATCACTCATAATAGCAGGCAATATTTATATTTGTGTTATAAAATACAATTTATATATACTAAATAGGAGATTTCTTTTGTAATTTTTCATGAAAATAGTTAAGTTGTAGTTGATTAGCCTTCACACTGGACATTCAAACACATTATGTGTTTCCTTAAATTATAAACCTTTGATAAACTGGACAGTCCTGGAAATAGACAGTTTTAAGGTAAATTTAGCGGATATGCTGGAACATGACACATAAAGGATTTTTAACAAAATAACTGAACTTATTTATCATCTGTAATGTTCTGAACTGTAACATATTATAGGCATTAGAAATTAAGTATTAGTGAAGTAATGTTTATTTCAAAATTTTGAAATATCAGGGTTACAATTGGGCAGTGATCTGAGAGAACTAGTGGACCTTAGAGTGACCTGCTTGAATGAGCAGATCTCTTACTGCGAATCAGATCTGGCAGTGACCTGAACCCTTCTTCCCGGCCAGTGCCAATCCTGATTTGCATACTATGTATTCCACTTCTAAGAAGATGCAAAATGGGAACCCAGCATAGCAATTTTAGGTCATATTTTTCCAGAAGAAAGGACCTTTTGGGGCTGTTGAATTTGATCATTTTCAAATAATAAATCAACTTTTTCTTAGAATCTGTGTATTTTTCAAAGTTACTAATTTCTTCGTTCATTGATAACAGCATGCCTGATACTATTACTGTAATAATGGCTAATAGCTAGGCTTTTTACATACATTAGATCACTTAATCCTTATGTTGACTCTATGAAGTATGTTTCTTATTATCCTTATTTTATAAATTTAAAAAACTGTGGCCGGGCGTGGTGGCTCACGCCTGTAATCCCAGCACTGTGGGAGGCTGAGGAGGGAGAATTGCTTGAGCTGAGGAGTTCGTGAGTCGCCTGAGCGACAGTGAGACCCCGACTCATGAAAAAAATGACAAAACCCAGCCGGGGGCGAGCGCCTGTAATCCCAGCGGCTTCAGGAGGCTGAGGCAGCGGGGTGCCTGCAGCCCGAGTCTGAGATTGTGGTGAGCTACCACACCCACTGCACTCTGCTCAGGGGCATAGGGTGGGACCCTGTCTCAACAACAACAACAACAACAACAACAAAAAGAAGTAAATAAAAAATAAAGCAATGAAATAAAATAAAAAAGCCAAAAAATAAAAAATAAAAATAAAAAAGCCCCCCCCAAAAAAATGTAAAAAACTGTGTTTCAACAGAGAGGCCAACACAGAGAGGTAAGTGATTTGCCTTTGGTTACATAGCAACCGAACAGAATCTGCTGTAGTAGGTGCTACTAAATATTTGACTAAATTATGTATTCTATTATTAAGTATACAGATTCAGTTTCTGTGTTAACCATTATTTTTCCACTTATAAGAATAATATTAGTCATTGTTTACACATGGCATATAGGTTTTATTACTCTTGGAATTTTTTTCTAAATGGGGTCTCACTGTATTGCCCAACCTGGAGTTTGGTGGCTATTCATAGACGCAATCCTAGTGCACTGCCGTCTCAATCTCTGGGCCCAGGGGATCCTTCCACTTCAGTCTCTCTTATAGGCATGTGTGCCAGTGTACCCGATTACTCCTGGAATTTTTATTGAATGAAATGTAACATTTTTTGATTGTAAAATTTATCTCACATAAGTGCATAGAAACATGATTGACTCACTGTCATACTATTGTTCTTCTAATAGTGTTTTCTACTTCATTAATTTAATTAATTAATTAATTCTTTTTTTTTTTTTTTTTTTTTGAGACAGTCTCACTCTATCACCCTGGAGTTTGGCGCTGTGGCATCATCATAGCTCACAGCAACTTCAAACTCATGGGTTCAGGAGATCCTCATGCCTCAAGCTTCCTGAGTAGCTGACACTATAGGCGCTTACCACAATGCCTACCTAAATTTTCTATTTTTTTAGTAGAGACAGAGTCTCACTCTTGCTGGTCTCAAGGCTGATGCACTCAAGCAGTCCATCCATCTCAGCCTCCCAGAGTACTAGGATTATAGGCATGAGCCAGCACTCCTGGCCATGTTTTCTGCTTTAAAATTATTAAATATATATTGTAATTTATAGTTATCCTCAGAATTTATTTAGCACAGTATCATAAAGTGAAAATGAAAGTAACCTGAGAAAAATTAAGCTTACAAGGTGGAAAATGCTTGAAATGCTTGAAAATTCACTTTGCTTATTTTACTTTTTAATGCGAAACAACTCAGTTTCCCAAGGTATCATTTTCTGCCTGGAGAGACAGATTTGGGTTAATACTCTCTGGTTTTAAAAAAAAAAGTTCTTTCTTAGATTTAAACTATCAGTTTTGCATTTACAAATTAAAAAAGTAAAACCAGGCTCGGCGCCCGTAGGTCAGTGGTTAGGGCGCCAGCCACATACACCTGAATGGGCATGTTTGAACCCAGCCAGGGCCTGCTAAACAACAATGACAACTGCAACAAAAAAATAGCCAGATGTTATGGCAGGCACCTGTAGTCCCAGCTACTTGGGATGCTGAGGCAAGAGAATCACTTAAGCCTAAAAGTTTGAGGTTGCTATGAGCTGTGATGCCATAGCACTCTACTGAGGGTGACATAGTGAGACTCTGTCTCAAAAAAAAAAGTAAAACCAAAACAAGCAAAACAAAGAACAGAATAGTCCTTAAAAAGTCGTTTGTTCCAAAAGCATAAATCTGACCTGCTTTAGAATGACTGTTTTTGCTTCCCTATCACCATTAAGCAAGTGAATATACTAAGCACCTATCTGGAAACCAGGTTATTCTAAGTCAGAGGCTCTCAATTTTGGTTTCAGATTCCCCTTACATTCTTAAAAAGTATTGAGGAGCCCAAAAAATATTTATTTATTTATTTAAATTGTGTGTTATATCTAGTGATCAAACAAATTAAAACAAAAATTAATAATATTTATTAATTTATTTTAAATGACAATAAATCATGTTATAAATAAAATATTTTATGAAAAATAATTATGTTTTCTGAAAGTAAACAATTTGATAAAAAAAGTGACTATTTTTACTTTTTTTTTTTTTGAGACAGTCTTACTATGTCACCCTTGGTTGAGTGCTGTGGCGTCACAGCTCACAGCTACCTCAGACTCTTGGGCTTAATTGATTCTCTTGCCTCAGCCTCCCGAGGAGCTGGGACTACAGGCACTCGCCACAATGCCCGGCTATTTTTTATAGTAGTTCTCATTGCTGGTTAGCTGGCCCAGGCTGAGTTCAAACCTGCCAACTTAGGGGTATGTGGCTGGTGCCGTAAACCACTGTGCTATGGTTACCGAGCCTGTTTTTACTTTTTTTTTTTTTTTTTTTGAGACAGTCTCATTCTGTTGTGTAGGCTGGTGTGCTGTGGCATCAGCCTAGTTCACAGCAACCTCAAACTCCTAGGTTCAAGTAATCCTCCTGCCTTCCAACTAGCTGACATAAAAGTGCCTGTTATGGTGCCTGGCTAATCTTTCTATTTTTAGTGGAGACTGGGTCCTGCTCTGCCTCAGGATGATCTTGAACTCCTGAGCTCAAGCGATCCTCCCGGCTTGGTCTTCCAGAGTGCTAGGATTATAGGCGTGAGCCACTGCACCTAGCCTTTTTTTACATTTTCACAAATCTCCGTAATGCCTGGCTGGCTTAATTGAAGATAGATGTCACCTCATATCTGCTTCTATATTCAGTGTGTTATAATATATACATCACCGTAGCTCCTGGAAAATAACACTATATGTTTGAGAGTGAAAAAGGCAAATAAAAACTTAGTATTTTTATGAAAATAGTTTTGATTTTATAGACCCTACCTAGACCATATTTTGAGAACCACGGTTCTAGATATTTGTGAATTAAACAGGTACCATACTTGGTATATAGACCCTTACAATCTTATTAAAAGAAACCATATATGGATAAAATAATGATTATCACAATAACCTGTCAAGGAAAAGCATGAGAAAATGGATTCAGAAGTGTGGTAAGCAGAGGGGAAGAGTCATAGGGTTTAAATTTGTGTCCTTTCTAATTAGTCAGAGACCATATCTTGTATGTAATTGAGTTAATATTGTTAATTAATCAACTTATGAAGAAGGGGGTTTGAATATTTGATTGAATGAAGGAGAGAGATGGGTGAGTTATGAAATGGTAAATACTTAGTAGTGGGGGATGCTGTGTAAATGAATTTCACCTTAGTGAAGTCCAGTTTGAGTGACCCAAATCATAAATCTCTTCATCTTTTCTAGGGAAATTTTTTTAATATGACTTCATTGATACAAGATTATATTCCTGTTTCTTGTTTCTTCTCTTACCTTGTTCCTCTCTCTCTGTATGCATGTGTGTATGTGTGTGCGTGAGTATATGGATCTACACACGCAAACATACACACATCATGTATTTGCCTATGTACCCACATATAATACATACATGCATCATATATATGATTTTTTTGCATATATATAATTTTAGAGGTACAGCACTATAGCCTGGGAAAGGCATTGACTTTGGAGGTCAGATGTATCATTCTGCTTTATACCATATATGTAATTCAGGGAAAATTTAGTTTACAAAGCCTGTTTCTACACTTGTAATATGATAATAATAGTATTTTGCTAACTCTGAATATTAGTGGCAGTGAATTAATATATGTAAGTTTCTAGAACAATAAATATGTATTTAATAAATATTCAATTATTTTGTACTGTATCTCAGAGTTCAAATCATGTTTATGGTAGTTCTATGAAGACTTTCAGAAATTATTCTGAAAATTACTGTATTGTGGCCCAAGAATAATATTTTTACTTTAAAAAATTTAGGAAGCTATTTGTTTTCATTGATGAAACAAATAAACAAACAAACAAAATGAAGAGGCTAGCTACACCCGTCTTCTCCCAGCTACCAAGGAGGCTGAAGCAGGATGATTGCTTAATTAAGGGCAGGAGTTCAAGGCCATGATGCACCTGGTCCTGTGACTATCTATTGAACTCCAGCCTGGGCAATAAAGTGAGACTCTCTCTAAAAAATTTAAGAATACAAATCACAACTGTAGCTTTAAATTTCCTCAGTGGTTAACTACTTGATTAAACCTTAGACCAAATTGCTCTTTGGGGGGTCAATTGTAGGCAATTTCATGTGGCTCAATCTCAAGCTACTTGAAACAGCTAATCACTTTTTTTTTTTTTTTTTTTTTTTGGAGACAGAGTCGCCCTGGGGTTGAGTGCTGTGGCGTTATTGTTCACAGCAACCTCTAACTCTCGGGCTCAAGCCATCCTCTTGCCTCAGTCTCCTGAGTAGCTGGGACTATAGGTGTCTGCCACAACACCCTATTATTTTTAGAGACGTGGTCTCTATCACTCTGGCTCAGGCTGGTCTCGAACCTATGAGCTCAAGCAATCCACCCACCTCGGCCTCCTAAGTGCTGGGATTACAGGCAGGAACCACTACACCTGGCTATTTGATGGTATTTTTATACTCTTTGTTATGGGTTGTCTTCCTTTGTCTTTTGCTATGCTGATTTTTTTTTTTTGACTGGAGACAGTACCAATGAGTCTGGGTTGGAGTGGATTATTGAAGGCTTCAAGATTGGAAAAAGTGTTGACTGGCAAGTAGAGACATGAGGTAACCCGAGTTTCTAGTTGATTTATCATATTAGGATGCTGAGATACAGATTTTCATTTTTGCTTTCAGATGATCTGATACAGGTAATAACATTGTGTCCCCAACCTGAATTAATCCAATGTCTCACTAAAGAATGGAATGGAAAACCACCACTTTTATCTTTTGGTCTGGCCATACTACATCTGTTCTCTATAGATATGAAAAAAGTTGGCATCAAGCTACTTCAAGAAGTAAATAAAGGTGGGAAAGGTAAGTATAGTAAAATAGTGTTGTGGAAGAAATATAGTGAGTTATTTAGAGAAAGATTAAGATGATTATGTATGAGTTACATCAAATGTCTCTTAGAGTTCTTTCTTAAGCAAGAGTTAGTTTTAGGAGTTTATAAATGTAAATATTACCATGTCTGTAATAGCCTGTTGACCAAACTATATATTTCTTGAGTGAATGAAGAAGAATGGAGAGAGACTCTTTATGAATCCTGAGGGAATGTCATGCTAATTATAATAGCTAACACTATTCTAAAAACATTATAGATGTTGACATATACTTACATTTAGTAATCTTTTTATATGTGTTTTAAATGTTATTTGGATATAAAATTTATATATATTTAATTCCTAAATCAAATATATGCATATTTTCATATGATATTTCCTTTGAACCTAACTCTGCAGTGCTACTGAGAATAACTAATTAAATCTCAATTTTGCGGATGGCACCTGTGGCTCAGTGGGTAGGGCGCTGGCCCCATATACCGAGGGTGGTGGGTTTGACCCGGCCCTGGCCAAACTGCAACAACAAAAAAAAAAGCCAGGCCTTGTAGTGGGCGCCTGTAGTCCCAGCTACTTAGGAGGCTGAGGTAGGAGAATAGCCTAGGCCCAGGAGTTGGAGGTTGCTGTGACCTGTGACTCCGTGGCACTCTACCAAGGGCGATAAAGTAAAACCCTGTCTCTTAAAAAATATATAAATAAATAATATCGTCAGATTTATTCAGTAAACAAAACAATTTTTTTTTTTTTTTGAGACACTTTCTCACCCTGGGTAGAGTGCTGTGGCTTCAGAGCTCACAGAATCCTCAAACTCCTGGGCTCATGCGTTCCTCTTATCTCAGCCTGCCAAGTAACTGGGACTACAGACGCCCACCACAACCCTCAGCTATTTTTATTTTTTATTTATTTTTTTTTTTTTGAGACGGGGGTCTTGCTCTTGAGCAGGCTGGTCTCAAACTCATGAGCTCAGGCAATCCACCTGCTTCAGCTTCCCAGAGTGCTAGGATTACCGGTGTGAGCCACTGCACCTGGCCTGATTTTATTTATTTATTTCAGAAAAATTAGAAGACCCATCATTAAGAAATCTCCATCTAGAGATAGGATGAAGAGTTTGTCAAAGAGTTTCTTAAACACTGGGTTCACACTATTGAGGCATTTATAAAAGTGTTTGAGGGATTGTGAAAACATGGGCTATAGGTCCTCAGTTATTTGGTAGATTCTAATGATGCCTTATAGATTCTGTGAATAAGAATGAGCCCACATTCTTCACTTTCTGAGCTCCCTGCCCTTCAATATCTGCTATCTTACCAAGGAGGAGATGAGTGGAGGAGTGTGGATAAGTGTAGAATATGAGAACTGGGGGAGGGTTGAATGAGACATGAGGAGGTTAATAGTAAAGGAAGAAGTGAAGGAATTAAACACTTGGGTACCTACCAGGAGCTAGCCTGAGTGCTCCACATGTTACACCTTTAAACATATGGAAATCAGGCCAGGCGCAGTGGCTCACACTTGTAATCCTAGCACTCTGGGAGGCCTAGGCCGGTGGATCACTTGAGCTCATGAGTTCGAGATCAGCCTGACAAAAAGTGAGACTTCATCTCTACTAAAAATAGAAAAGCTGAGGCAAGAGGATGGCTTGAGCTCAAGAGTTGGAGGTTGTTGTAAGCTATGACACCACAGTACTCTACCCAGGGTGACAGCTTGAGACTCTGTCTAAAAAAAAAATAAAATAAACGTATGGGAATCAAGTAGAATTAAATACTAAATGACTTGAAATGATGTTCTTTTCTACTTTTGAAGAATCACTGAGTGTGAATTATCAAAAAATAGGAAATTATAGGAAAAAATGCCACACTATAATATTGTATTTTTTCCCCTCAGATGCAGTAAAACATCTTGTGTTAGATGATCCATTTTGTTCCCTAGAAAAGTGGCAAAAAATGGCAGATATATGTTTACAGAATGGCTTTGAAAGATTATCTAATGACATCATATCTATTCTTCGATCTCAGGCTGGAGTTATTGAAATTTCTGAAGATGATACAGTCAACTTAATGGAACATGTTTTTTGGTAGTTCTGTATCTAAACCAACTGAGGGAGCTTGTACAGCATTTTATGTATTTTGTTTGGGCAAAATGGTTGTAGCATAACTAACAAATAAAGCTAGAGTATGAAGCTCTCAGACATAAATCACTCTTCTGATGTTATGATGACATTTAGATTGATCCTTGAAATATTTATACCATTGCTTCCTTTTCTCCATTTAGTCATTTCTTAATATTGAATCTTGATAAAATCCAAGATTATAACTGTGAAAAACAGTGTAGGCATTTTTTCATCTAAAGGCATAAGCTAATGTCCAGATATCTTCTTGGTGTTCTAATTTGATAACAAGAACTGAGGAAGGTGTGGGTAGTATCCTGTTAAACTGTCTTCCCAAACATCAAATGCTGCAAGCCTGACTTGCCAAGAAAGCTTGGACTCTGGAAAAAACCCTGAAGGATAGTTATGTTGTATCTCTAATTTAAAGATGTGCCTCATGCTTTGATATATATAAACATAGCAAAGGTTAGGCTTCTACTATAAAAGTTGGGACTCTTGGCATGTTATTACTTAGGGAGAGGTATAGTATTCAAAATATTTAGTGATTATTATGACACCAGTTAAACAGAACAGATACTGAACTACACAAAACAGACATCACAGCCCCTTATGCCACACCAGAGCATACCAACTGAGTATCAGCCTTGACCAAGGAGCATGGTCAAGAGGAGCTACTGTCAGATAAAATAAGGAGAAAGAGCATACATCTCCCCATCCTGAATGTAAACTCAATGTGATTTATTTTATAGTGAATAAATATGAACTTGAGTCAGACAGCTACGTATTAAAATTCTGGTGGTGGGGGAGCAGAGTGAGGCGGGGAGAAGGGGGGACCGGTGTGCTCTCGCCTGATGGGCACAATGTAAGTGTATGTGGCACACCTCCTGGGTGAGGGGCACAGCTACAACAGGGACCTTACCTAACCAACACAAACATTGTAACCTAATCATCTGTACCCTCATATTAATCTGAAATAAAAACAAAATAAAATTCTGGTCCTACCTCTTCCTCATTTGTAAAATGTGGGCAGTAATACCTCCCCTGGTTTGTTTTGAGGATTAGTGATAAGTTATGTATAATATAATGGAGAAACGAAGAACCAAGCAGAAGATAACTGTAATTTTTATGTAATAGGCCCCAGAAACACAGTCTTTTACTTAGTTTATACTCACTAAATCCCACATCTCTACCCATTTGTTATTTTTTATCCTTCTTTGGAACATTTGACATATTGGTAAAACTTACTGTCTATACTGAGCTATCTGTCTACACTCATATCAGAGTTGCCTAGTTTATCTTATAAATCCAGAAATGTCCTGGCTGCATTTTAAATTTTTACATATAGTGCTAAACACAATTTATAATTCAGTTTTCTAAAATATATTTTTAGACCGGGTGCAGTGGCTCATGTCTGTAACCCCAGCACTCGGGAGGCCAAGGCAGGTGGATTGCCAGAGTTCACAAGTTGGAGACCAGCCTGAGCCAGAGTGAGGCCCCAGTCTCTTAAAAAAAATAGCCTAGCCAGGCGTTGTGGGGGACACCTGTAGAACCAGCTACTTGGGAGGTTGAGGCAAGAGGATCGCTTGAGCCCAAGAGTTTGAGGTTGCTGTGAGCTAAAATGCCACCGGCACTCTACCAAGGGTGACATAATGAGACCAGGTACAGTGGCTCATGCCTTTAATCCTAGCACTCTGGGAACCCGAGGCAGGGTTCGAGACCAGTGTAAACAAGAGTAAGACCCTGGCTTTAAAAATAGCTGGCCATTGTGGCTGGTGCCTGTAATCCCAGCTACTTGGGGGGCTGAGGAAAGATTATCACTATAGTTCAAGATTTTGAGGTTGCTATGTGCTATGATATCATGGCACACTGAGAAGGGCAACAAAATAAGACTCTGTCTCAAAAATAAATGAAAATAAAAATAAAAAGTTGAGGCCGGGTGTGGTGGCTCACTCTGTAATCCTAGCATGGCCAAAGTGGAAGGATCACTGGAGTTGAGGTGTTCGAGACTAATCCGAGCAAGAGCAAAACCCCATCTCCACTAATAACAGAAAAAAAAATTAGCTGACATTGTGGTGGGCACCTACAGTCCCAGCTACTCAGGAACCTGAGGCAGGAGGATCACTTGAACCCAGGAGTTTGAGGTTCTAGTGAACTACGCTGATGCCACAGCAAACCAGCCTGGGCTACAGAGTGAGACTCTGTCTCAAAAAAAAGTTGATAATAACTAATAATATCTTTATTTCTGGCTTCCATGTTAACTGTTGAACAGATGAAGGATAGAAAAAAGGAATAGAAAAAGGATCGATTCTTTTATACCAATGGCTTAAGACCTTTTTTACTTGGAGATCTGTTTGATTGACAGAAAGCGATTATGTGTCCATTGACAGAGCTTAGGGGGGAAATGTGTCCAAGAAAGTGAGGGCGATGAAGTAGGTATGTAAATCCGGAGAAAACTTGGAGCAGCAGCTGTTGTTGTTACGTTAATTTTGCTGTGGTTTAAAAAAAATTTTTTTTTCTGCTCATTATCATTCCTTCTCAGCATTCCCTTTGGCACTTTTCCCAAGGAAAGTGAAAGTTTTCAGATGAATATAAATTAAAATGCCGAGATGGAAAATGGAGTTGGAAGGAGGAGCAAGAATATAAAGTCAAAGAGGGAAGGAGGAAGAATCGAGTTGTGAGCAACACAGTGCATGGGAGCTATAAGAACCTTTTATTATTATTATTTTTAATTTTTTTGTAGAGACAGAGTCTCACTTTGTCACCCTGGGTAGAGTGCTGTGGCGTCATAGCTCACAGCAACCTCCAACTCTGGGCTTAGGCGATTCTCTTGCCGCAGCCTCCTGAGTAGCTGGGACCACAGGCGCCTGCCACAATGCCCGGCTATTTTTTGTTGCAGTTTGGCCACGGCCGGGTTTTCAGAGTACTGTATGGACCAGATAAAACATGCCCGCCACCCTCAGTATATGGGGCCGGCGCCCTATCCACTGAGCCACAGGCGCTGCCCCGTAAGAACTTTCGTGTTAAGCGACACTGAAAAAGGTGCATGTGGCACAGGTCTCAGAACACAGAAACGGACTGGCTTTGCTACTCTCTAGCTTTGTGTCTTTTTCCTCAAGCTTAAGATAAATTTATTTTGATTAGATAATTCATCTTGTTATTTTCAACCCTAAAATTCAGAAGTTCTAAAAAGATAAAAATTATTTCCTGGTGCTTCTAACTTATTTCCCAGGACTTGCTGCCTAAATTTGAGATACAAAGACATGTCATCCACATCAACAACACAGAGTGAATACCTGCTTCAAACACTGTTTTTACTGCCAGGATTATAACTGCAATGGGAAAGCATTGTGTATTTTTTTAGATTTACTAAAAGTAATTCCTTAATATTATCCAGTCCATATTCAAATTCTGCTGGTTTCTTTTTCTTTTCTTCTTTTTCTTTCTTTCTTTTTTTTTTTTTTTTTTTGAGACAGAGTCTCACTTTGTCACCCTTGGTAGAGTGCTGTGGCATCACAGTTCACAGCAACTTCAAACTCCTGAATTCAAGTGATTCTCTTGCCTCAGCCTCTCAAGTAGCTGGGACTACATGTGCCCGCCACAATACTTGGCTATTTTTTTGTTGCAATCATTGTTTAGCAGGCCTGGTCTGGGTCCAATCCCACCTGCCTCAGTGTATGTGGCCAGCACCCTAACCACTGGACTATGGGCGCCAAGCCAGTTTTTCTATTTTTAGTATAGATGGAATCTCAGTCTTGTTCAGTCTGGTCTTGAACTCCTGAGGTCAAGCAATCCCACCTGCCTCAGCCTCCCAAAGTGCTAGGATTACAGGTATGAGCCACTGTGCTATGCCTGTAAATACTGTCTTTATTTTTTATTGTCAATTATCTACAAGTGTCCTCACTACCTTGGGAAACTGTGTCACTCTCTCCTTGATATGCTTTTCTTAGACTCCAAAGAAAAGCTCACTTTCAGGTACCTGTAGAGGTCTGGTAATACTGTGCTGTTAGCAATCCTTTTCCCTGTGCTATATTTCACTCATTACAGTTCCTTTTTGAAGGAACAGTTGTGGCAAATTCCAGGCAGTTTTTATTACACAGGATTGTGGATTTGGTGCTTCCCTCTTGGAAGCTGGAAATGCTGATCTAATGTAAGTAGTCATGATTTTCAGAGTACTATGTGGACCAGATAAAACATCTACAGACTCAACTTGACCTGAAGGGCATCGATTTGCAACTTCTGTCCTAAACTCAGGAGGCCAGATTTAATTTCTTGTTGCCATCAACTTTAAATGAAGCATTTTGCATGGATATAGAAAATAAAGAACTATTGTGCTTTCTCATTCAGAAAAAGCTGCTGCACTTGGATGGAACTAGAAACTACTATCCCAAGTGAAGTATCTCAAGAGTGGAATAAAACAAACACTATGTCTTCTCACTAATAATTGGGAGCTAAACGGTGGGTACACACGGGTGCAAAGAGATATAAAGGACATTGGGAACCAAGAAGGGGAGGGTGGGATGGGGATGGGGAAGAAAAACTCTATCAGGTACAAGGAACACTAGTCTGATGACAAGCGCACTAAAAGCCCTGACTTCAGCATCTGCAAGGTATCCATGTGACAAAAACATTTACACCTCCTTAGTATTTTGAAACTTTAAAACAAAAAGTTGCTACAGAGTGCCCAGTTGACTGCAGTACTGGTGACAGATGGGAGGGTAAAGGGCAGAGCCCTGACCTGTATTAATCAGTGTAGTAGAGACGCTGTTCGGGAAGGTAACACAGGTGTAATTTTCAAGATCTCCAAGACACAATGCTTTGTCTAATCCCAGGGATGATCTCCTATGCTTTTCTGTAAGGAGTAAGAGATCTTAAGGAGCTCATATCACTAGTAGCAAATACCAGGAATGAGCATGTCTTAAGCCAAGTGACACGTAAATTAGGTATCAGTAAGATAATAGCTACTTTTATTTTGAGATTGGAATTCATGAAAAATTGCTCATAAAATTAATATTTTGTAAATGAAATTTTATAAATCAAGTTATAATAGTGTTGAAATTGTTATTTCCGGGGCCAGGCACAATGGTTCATTTCTATAATCCAGCACTCTGGGAGACCTAGGTGGGTGGATTGCCTAAGCTCAGCAGTTCCAGGCCAGCCTGAACAAGAGCAAGACCCTGTCTCTAACAAAAATAGAAAAACACGGCTCGGCACCTGTAGCTCAAGTGACTAGGACGCCAGCCACATAAACAGGTTCAAATCCAGCCTGGGCCTGCCAAACAATGACAACTACAACCAAAAAATAGCCAGGAGTTGTGGCGGGTACATGTAGTCCCAGCTATTTGGGAGGCTGAGGCAAGAGAATCACTTAAGCCCAAGAGTTTGAGGTTGCTATGAGCTGTAACGCCATAGCACCTCTACCCAGGGCGACAGCTTGAGACTCTGTATCAAAAAAAAAAAAAAAAAATTTCATCTGGGCTGGGCACACTGGCTCATGCCTGAATTCCTAGCACTCTGGGTGGCCGAAACAGGTGGAATGCCTGAGCTCACAGGTTCAAGATCAGCCTGAGCCAGAGTGAGACCTCGTCTCTAAAAATAGCCAGGTGTTGTGGCGGGTGCCTGTAGTCCCTGCTACTTGGGAGCCTGAGGCAAAAGAATCCCTTGAGCCCAACAATTGGAGGGTTCTGTGAGTTGTGACGCCACAGCACTCTACCAAGTGCAACAAAGTGAGACTCTGTCTCAACACCACCAACAACAACAACAAAAAAATGGAAAAATAGATAAAATATGTCTTCTGAGAGCTCAATCAATTCCATCGGTAGTTCTTTAGGTACCTTGGAGATATCAACTAGGTGAAGCTGAAATCTAATTTGAGTGTGATTTTATGATTCTCAAGTCAGTGAACCTTTCATTGTGTTCTCCAATGAATAGATCTATAACAGTTGTATGTTCTTCAAATGATTCACGTATATCATCTGCTCAACATGACCTTTGCTAACTGGGGAAAATTTCTTTTTAAAGAAGTATTTTGAAAAAAGATAGTTGTTTTTAAAATGCTTGGATTTTTTGCCACATAATCACGTATAGACTTAGTTTTACCTTGCAAAGAAACATACAAGTTTTATTTTGATTTGACATGATAATACACAGAAATGCTACATTTCTATAGAAATCTTTCAATAATTCACATCACTAATGCTGTTCTTCATAAAATGTAACTCTCTCATCTCTCAGAGATAAAATTTTGGTATAACACCTGTCCTTGCGATAGCCAACACACTTTAGAATGTTATAGCAAGGCCAGATGCAGTGGCTCATGTCTGTAATCCTGGCCTTCTGGGAGGCCTGGTGGGTGGATCACCTACACTCTGGAGGTCCAGACCAGCCTGAAAAAGCTCGAGACCTTGTGTCTACTAAAGATAGAAAATCTAGCTAGATATTGTGGCAGGCGCCTGTAGTCCTAGCTACTTAGGAGACTGAAGCAAGAGGATTGCTTGAACCCAGGAGTTTGAGGTTGCTATGAGCTCTGACATCATGGCACACAACCCCAGGGCAACTGAGTGAGACTCTGTCTCACAAAAAAAAAAAAAAGAAAGAAAGAAAGAAAGAAAAAGAAAAGAAAAGAAAAAAGAATGATATAGCAAATCCACACTAAATACCACATCTTTCAACTTCAACGTGTTATGAAACTGATAATGCCATGTTGCATTTATAGGAATATAGTTAACAATACTTACAACTCGTTGCTAAGTGTCACTTAAAATAGTAGCTTTAGCATGGAGATTTTGCTAATAAGAGATACAATGAAAAGAAATAAGAGCATCTAGATCTGTTAACACTTTTTTTTTTAGGTACAAGGTTCACCCTCTGTACATAGGCTCACTGAATGTACTGAATTCAGTTCAACCTCACAACATTTACCTTGAAACTTGTTGAAGATAATCTTTTCCCTGTTTGCAAGAGTGCCCGAAGTAACTCTTCATAGCAGAGAAAATCTTCTGTAATGACCCAAAGTATAAAACCTGCACCAAGTCAGCAGTATCAGTTGATTCATCCAAAGCAATTGAATAATATGTATTTTCCTTTTGAATTATTGCATGAAGTTGTTCTATTAAGTTGAAGGCTAATTCATGCTGCTGACCATTTATGATTCTTGAAAGAGGCAGTTATTTGTACTTTGAAACATTATCAGGTTCTAAGCATCCTATAACTTTGACAATTTCTACATCACTAAATGGCTTCCCTTTTTTTCCTGAGTATATAAGCTACTTAATAAGTTGCTTTAGTGGCATTATTTCAAGGTCTTATTGCTGCTTGAAAGAAGTGTTTTTGCTTTTTTTTCATCTTTTACTTCTGCAATACAAACTTTTATGCCTCTCCCTCTAATTTAAAATATCTATGGTCCTCACGATGGTTATAATGCTGATGAGCATTGAATTTCTTTAATGTTGATTTGCAACATCACAAAGCAATTGAATCATCTTTTACTATTATTATATATATATATTGAGACAGAGTCTCACAATGTTGCCCTTGGTAGAGTGCTGTAGTGTCACAGCTCACAGCAACCTCAAACTCTTGGGCTTAAGCAATTCTCTTGCCTCAGCCTCCCAAGTAGCTGGGACTATAGGTGCCCGCCACAAAGCCCGGCTATTTTTTTGTTGTAGTTGTCATTGTTGTTTAGCAGGCTTGGGCTGGGTTCGAACCCGCCAGCCCTGATGTATGTGGCCAGCACCCTAACCACTGAGCTACAGGCGCCAAGCCTATCATTATTATTTTGGAGACAGAGTCTCACTCTGTTGCTCTGAGAAGAGAGCTGTGGTGTCAGAACTCACAGCAACCTCAAGTTCTTGGACTCAAGCAGTCCTCCTGCCACAGCCTCCCGAATATCTGGGACTATAGGCACTCACCACAATGCCCAGCCAGTTTGTTTGTTTGTTTGTTTGTTTGTTTATTTATTTATTTATTTATTGAGACAGAGCCTCAAGCTGTCGCCTTGGGTAGCGTGCTATGGCGTCACAGCTCACAGCAACCTCAAACTCCTGGGCTTAAGCAATTCTTTTGCCTGCGCCTCCCAAGTAGCTGGGATCACAGGCGCCTGCCACAATGCCTGGTTATTTTGAGGTTGTAGTTGTCATTGTGGTTTGTCAGACCCGGGCTGGATTCGAACCCACCAGCTCTGGTGTAGATGGCTGGCACCTTAGCCGCTTGAGCTACAGGCGCCGAGCCAGTTTTTCTATTTTTAATAGAGACAGGGTCTCACTCTTGCTCAGACTGGTCTCTAACTCCTGAGCTCAGCAATCCACCAGAGTTGGTCTCTGTGCTAGGATTACAAATCTTCATACCTTTATCAGAAACAAAATAATGTTGGAATTACCTCTGTCCTTATTTGAAAATCTGTTTTCTTCCTTCAGTGTTCTCTTGGTCTCTTCAACATGACAGGCTGTTAAGCAAACAGAATTTAAAAAATACAGTTGAGCTGTGCTACTATTCACAAGTTCCACTTCAAACAGAAACATTGTGCACTTTTGTTAAAAGCTGATAACAGCCTGGTGTGCTCGACACCTGCAAACTCTTGCCAGTAGTGGCACCGTCACCCAGGGGAAGTTAGAACTAAATTAATGAGCGTAGGAACTATCCATTTAGCCCTTATGGCTTACTAATGTTCTAACTGTGCCAGTCAATATGGAGGGATTCTTTTGTTGAAACTTATTTTATTCTTGGTATTTTAAATATGTTCATTTAAAAAATAAAATATAAATATAGGAGACAAGCAAAAATGTATTCATAAAAATAAAAGGGTTTGCCCTATAAAATTTGGACTCAATCAAGAGGCCACCCTGAGGGACCTGGACGGTCACATGCAGCCTTAAGGTTTCCCCTTCCTGAATAAGAATATGGTCATAATTCAGCCTTTGAGTGTGCAGCAATCAACTTTATACTTTGAGTCAAAGAATTAAATAATAAAAAATTTTTATTTGAGACAGAATGGTGGAGATTGAGAAGGCTGATACTGTATGATTAAGGAAAGTTGCAGAAATAGATACTCTAAAGGCCTTGAAAATAAACTAGTTGTCCTATTTTGTTTGATATAGATTCTGGATGTTGGAAGAGGAATCTCTGAGATGATCTTTTTGATCAAGGCCTATGCAACCTCCCCAAATTACTTAATTCAACAACCATTTCCTACAAAATGACAAATAAGACATCCTATGTATCTTGTAGTAAAAGTTAACAATGTAGTAACAGCAAGAGTTAAAATGGAAGCATATTTGTACAAAGATCTTGGTTAGGGTTTACTAGACTGTAGTGCCGATTTGACTCAGTAGATGGCAGCAGAGATGCCAGTAAGACCTTCAGTGATTTGAATTGTTTGTGTGGGGAAAATGAAGCTGGTCCTATTGTTTCTAGCCATGTTTTTAAATATAGCATTCTGGTTGGAAACCTTGGGTAGCCAGGGGACCATTCTTGGGGGATTTGTACCTAAGAAAATGTCCCTTTAAAGAAAAAAACTATTCTACGCTAAAATATTTTAAAATTCTTCTGAGCTTTTGATCAAAGCAGGGAGGCGGGTGGGGTGAGAGGCCTGTGGGAGAGGGCTTTGTTTTCTAGATGGAGGATTTCTTTTCAAGACACTTCAAAGGCCACATTGTACTAGGATCCTGCTCGTTCTGCAGCGATCCCACACTGTCAGATGCTTGAGCTGGCCTTGGGGCTTGGCTGACTCTTCTGTTTGTGCTGCTTTGGGCTAAAGCACAGGCTGGCGAAAAGCTGTTGCTAATGCCATAATTGTAGCTTTGGAAAATGTTGGCATGCCCCATCTATTCTTCAGGAAAGTAAAAAATGGAGACTTAAAAGTATCCCAAGCTGGTCAACTTATTGCCAGGTTGTGGGGAGTCTGTTTTCCCAAAATCATTCATTGACCTGCTTTCAAAACTAATTGAAGAGGGGGCTGGTTATTCTCCTTACACAGTGTTCAACCCTTGATTCAGAGTGCAAAAACAAGATTATTATGGAATTGAAAGTAGGAGACATCTCTTTATGCCTGTAAATATGACCCTGATTTAGGAAGTAATTCTAAGACTTCCTTGTTATTTTCTTATCAGGTCTGCCAACTCACAGATCCCACATAACACGTAACTTTCGAAGGGAGCTTATAAGTGTAAATTAAGGCTGGGCCCAGTGGCTCACATTTGTAGTCCTGGTACTCTGGGAGGCTGAGGTAGGTGGATTGCTTGAGCTCAGGAGTTCGAGACCAGCCTGAGCAAGAGAGAGACCCTATCTCTACTAAAAATAGAAAAATTAGCCAAATGTGGTTGTGCACACCTTTATTCCTAGCTACTTAGGAAGCTGAGCAAGAGGATCATTTGCGCCCAGGAGTTTGAGGTTGCTGCGAGCTATGATGACACCATGGCACTCTACCCAGGGCAACAGAGTGGGACTCTGTCTCAAAAACAAAACCAAACAAAAATTAGTGTAGAGGGCGGCACCTGCAGCTCAGTGGGTAGGGTGCCAGCCACATACACCAAGGCTGGTGGGTTCAAACCCAACCCGGCTAGCTAAAATAACAAAGGCAACAAAAAAAAAAATAGCCAGGCGTTTTGGCAGGCACCTATAGTCCCAGCTACCTGGGAGGCTGAGGCAAGAGAATCACTGAGCCCAAGAATTTGAGGTTGCTGTGTGCTGTGACACCAGGGCACTCACATAGTGAGACTCTGTCTCCAAAAAGAACAAAAGGAGTGTAGAGTAAGCCCACTTACCCATACCTCACAGTTGACACAGTTGAGGCTCCTCTTGTCCTCTTTGTTCCTTAATTCTATCTCCATCAAAAACAAGATACACCTGTAATCCTAGCAGTTTGGAGAGGAGGGTAGATTGCTTGAGCCCAGGAGTTCAAGACCATCCCGGGCAACATCTTGAGATCCTGTCCATACAAAAAAAAAAAAAAAAATTTTTTTTTTTTTTTTTTTTTTATAAGTTCTTAATATACCCCTTGCCCGGGGTGGAGTGCGGGGTGGTAAAAGCGCACCGCACCCCCAAAAAATTTGG
>CAUYPK010121949.1:0-22664 GCA_963574355.1 Loris lydekkerianus | reverse complement strand
GGTGATCATGCCTCAGGAAGGAAGACGGCAGAGTCGGGCAGCATGAGAACAAACATGGTTAACAGAGCACTTTCTACTTTTACTTTTCAACATTTATGCTTTTGCTCCTTGTAAGCTGTGGTTATGTTCTCCTAATGTGTGGCCAGGAATGCTCAACCCCTTGGGTCACAGGTGCTCAGCACTGAATGCTGCCTCTGTCCAGAAGACCAGCAAGGTGCTGGGGCAGCAGGCCCCGGGGGATGTGCACTTGGAGTCGCCAGGTCTGATCTGGATCCACCACCACCACGCAGGCTCTCAGGTAGCCTGGGCTCGAAACTCAACTTCTCCAACCCTCAATTTTTCCCTGTAAAACAGGGACAGGCCACCTCCCTCACAAGATAGTTGTGAGACTAGAAATAGTCTGCCAAGTGCCTTTAGTGACTAGCAAGTGCTGGACACCCAGTACAGTCCTAATGACCCCAGTGCCTGTGGGCAGAGAGCGCCATGCCTGCCGGTGCACGCTCCAGGCCCTGCTGCCACTGAGGGCCAGGAGCTGTTTAGAAATGCAGGTTCTCGTCCCCTCCCCATCCACTAAAGCAGCATCTGTGAGTTAGCAGGATCCCCAGGTGACCAGTGTGTACAATAGTTTGAGAAGCACCTAGACCAGTGGTTTTGGCTCCCACATTCAAATAACCTATCGTGTGGGGCTCTGCTGTGAACCAGAGAAACAAAAGAATGAATGATCAGAAAAATGAGTGCATGTATGCACGTGTGCAACAAAGGCTGTTTGCATTGCCTTCGCAAAGCAGCTAAGCTGATGGCTCACAGACACCTCGACTCAAAGGAGGAAAGAGAACAAAAAGAGAGAGGAAGGACAGAAGGAAGACGCTAACTAGACGTAGCAGCCCAGAGACCCTGAGAACGGTGTCGGGCCTGGGGATCAAGAACCAGGGCTGTCCACAAAAGACATGCACCACCGAGGACAGGTCCTCATGATGACTCCATGAGTCCCTTCCTCTATAAAATAATATTTAAAAACTATATTTTATTATGTCTTGGCATAAAGGTATATATGTATTATATAAATACATGTTTTGTCTATTAAGACATCTTCTTCCATCTAAATCTTCCTTTTTTCTTCTAATTTAGAAAAGAAGAAAAAAAGAAGCAGACATTAAAACGTTGTATAGGTTCCTACAAAATACCGGAGGAGGCACTGTGCCCCCTGCCTCCCGCCCACAACACCCTGCCCTGGGATAGTGTATAAAGGTAAAGGTGTCAGCACAGCTGATGGGAGAAAAGAGCCCTTAATGGAGTGGTAAGTAAGGCTGATGGCGCACAGATAGCCTGACCCAAAGGAGAAGACGAAAAGGAGAAACGAAGGAAAGAAGGAAAGGTCTCAGTTTGAATAAAATTCTAACCCAATGGAGGAAGAGCTAGGGAGGCCAAGAAGAGCCCCTTCCTGCTGTGCAGGTCCACCTGCAGAGTCATGCAAACAGCGTTCACTGCCCACGGGAATATCCACTCACCCTTTCTTCTAATCCTTCATTCTTCTGCTTCTCCGGTCCACAAGAGAGCCCCAAACCAACCCCAACAATTTAAAGATGATCCTTACTGTCCCTTCCTTGTATGGGCCAACCACTTGGGGCAGATCACCCATACCTGGTTTATCTCACTGCTTTCTCAAGAATATTAATGCCAGATCTTTGATTTCCTAGAATGACCAAACTTAATGACTAAAAAGAAACCCACTGAAAATATGCAGAAGTGAAAGCTTCAGCCATTCCCTGGTAATGACAAGTTGTGTGGCCTGACAGCTGCTCCCAGGGGAAGCTTTTTATCAATTATTTTTATTATTTAAAAAATCTGGCATAAAGGATTGGTTACAAAAGTTAATCCTTGCCAGGAGAAATCTTGAGTGGACTGTATCTACACTACAATCGTCCAAACACGGAGTTGGGGTTGAAAAAGGAGCAAAGAACCAGAAGCCCCACACAATGGTGAGGTCAAAACCAGTGGAAAAAAGAATTCTGCTTCTCAGGAGCCCTGGAAGAGGAAGGGGGGAGTAGAGCAGTGTTCAAGAGTCGCATTAGGCTGAGTGATTAGAAATGCAGTACCACTATTCAGTGCACAAAAGAGCAGGGAGTTTGGATGTGAAAATTAAACATTTTGAATGTGAAAGTTTCAAGTCAACAAAAGATTAATTACTATATGCGTTGACTTTTGCATTTAAAAAAAAAAAAAAAACACACAGCCACCATGCCTGTATGCTTCTTGGTTTCCTGTATAAAGGATAACTCTAAACTATACGTTTCCCATAATGAGGTTTTTTGTTTTTTTTTTAATATGAGGAAATATATGCAAAATATATGCAGGTGGTAACATTTCATAACTATGATGGCTTGCCAGGCAACATGCTAGAAATTACTGAAACTCAGAAAAATGTGTTCGAACCTAAATCCACATTTGGTGCATGTAGACTTTGCTTGTTCAACACACTTTATAAATACTAACTAATGCTCCTTAAACTGATGGAAAGTATTATTTCATCCATTAAAAAGCAGAGAGATCCAGATGCATCAGAGGAGGGACATGGCAGAATGCAGCCCGAAATCTCAAGCTCTGAGAAGTCATCTGCACGCCAAGGAGGCCACTGGGAAGGACAAAACAGATGGTTCTCGTCTGGGGCCCAGCTAGAATGGCCGGGCATGACCCAATGAATACCTACGAAAGGGAGGGAGGGCGGGAGGGAGGCAGGAGGTGAGCTGGGGGTTGGGACAGGGGAGAAGACAGGATAGAGTTGGTGGGGTCTTCTGCTCAAAATCTCAAGAAATTATGCCAAGGTCCTGCCTAGGGCAAAATGCTAGAGAACAGTATGGCTTTGTTATTAGATGGTTGAGAATTAAAGGATTGATTGTATGTTTGTTACATGCTTGAAAACAAAATGTAAATTCCTATGAAACTCAAAGGCTACTTGTTCATCAGATTCTTCGCATCTTGTTTTCTCTATCGTCATTTGACTGAGTCTTTAGCGACGTCTACCTTTTAAAATGGGTTCATTTTTGGCCTACAGTTCTCCTCCTCTCTGGAACGTAGACGTTTCCTAGGCCTTCATCCCCTCCGGCACTGGCAGAGGTCATCTGTCCTCCACATATCTGCATACATGGAGTTTAGTATCAATGCAGGGACAAGGCACACTCACCCTGCACGCACCCCTGGAAGAAAGGCTGGGAACAGGACAGAGCAGCTTTTGCAGAGTTACAAGAAGCTTAGCCAGGAGAGGAGCCAGGGGATGGGTGGAAATGGAGACAGACTGGGCTTGCAGGGCAGAACCATGGTGCAAGGGGACAGGAGAGACCAGGAAGGCAAAGTCACTGGGGAGGACCCAGAGCTCATGGTGGGGAAGTCGCCTTTCACAGGAGGGGAGAGGCTTCCTCCACTGTTATTTTTTACCCATTCACTCGTGCATCCATTCAGCAAATATTTATTGAACATCACTTATACTTTGGGAGCTATTCTAGGCCCTGAAGAGCAGCAGTGAATAAAATGGGGGGAAAACCCCACCCATGTGGATCTTAATTAACCGTAATTAACAGTGATTATTGTTGTTATTGCTAAGGCATAAAATATTGGGGATTCAGGTGGCATGCTGAGAACACACAGAGAAGAAGACAGACAAATAGATCTGGTTGCATACAGAGGACCAAGAGAGCCACAAGGTCAAGTTCAAGGTCAAACTAGATGTATGAAGAAAGTATTGAAATAGATATGTATATGTAGCAGTCATGAGGCCATGCAGACCAAATGTGATAAGGAACCGCACCAAGACACCGACACGAGAAAACAGGAGGGGACGATGTGACTGACATTTAAAAGGCAAAGACAGGATTATGCAGTTACTGAGCTGTAGGAGCTGCCAGGAAAGGGCCTGTGTAACATCTGCTCTCAGGCTTAGGCAACAAGAGAAACAGGGTTCCACTAAGCAAAACAGGAACTCAGGAAGAAGAGAGCTTTGGAATCGCTGAGAAACTGGTAGGACTCCCAGGTGGACGTGCACATGTGTGGCTCTTGACAGAGAGAGAGATCAGGGCCAGAGGTGGAGCTCTCCCAGCACAGAAGTGGCAGTTGACACTGGGAGCAATTGATTATACAAGAACCAGACACCATGAGGAGACAGGACCACAAAGGAAGAGGTGATCACATCAATCCAGCTAAGAGAATCTGAAACCAGTGACGCTACTGGGAATGAACAGAGGGCACATGTGAACGGCCCATCACTCTGTCAACTTCAGTAAGTAGGAAAGATAAATGAACTGCAGGCCTTGCAATCAGGAATAGAGGAGGGTGACAGCGCTTTGTCTCTGCAAATGTTTACTCTGACAAATTCTCTGATTCCTTTATGACAGTTCAGCTCTTTGTAATGAGCTCTGCTGCCTTCTCCCCTCAACAATGAAAGCAGAAAAAAAAATCAGTTCATATATGGGTTTTTATTATGAGATAATGAAATAAAGTACCCTTATTTTACTTGATATATTTTTAAACTCCAAGGAACTGGAGGTCTCAAGCCTGCTTACTTTCTGCTCCAGCGTCTTTGGAAGCACCTCTGTCACCCAGAGCTGGCCGCATGCAGGGAGCTGCAGGCAACCCTCCAACCAGGACGGAAATGGCTTTGCTGCACAGCCCAACACAGTTGCAGAGGAAACCACATCAACTACCTTTGTTCACCAACTGAGTCCCTCATTCATGAAGATTTAACAAAAAAGCATCAGGTATTTGAAAAGGAAAAAAATAAACAAATTTTAAAAATCAAGATAAAAAGACAGGACACATAATCCTGGGGAAAAGAGAAATAATTATTGGAATAGAAGATGTTTAAAAAAATCTAATTTGTATTATTAGAGAGATTTGAGATGCTATTATATCCATCTAAAAAGAACACACTGCTTTGGGAAAGGAGGAGGCAGAAAAGAAGAAAGCACTGTGAAAATGTAAAACCTGTCTGTGAAAATTAAAAATTCAAAGGTTAAATAAAACTTTGAACATAGCCAAAGTCCATGTCATGAAAGACCAATAGCACAAGCTAAGAAAAAGAGACAGAAAACATGAAAGTAAAGTTTTAAAATATAAAGAAGCTAAATCTAGAAGGTTTGATATCATCCAATCTATCTCCAGAGAAGAAAACAAAGACAATAGAGGGAAGAAAATTAAGAAATAGGCCAGGCACAGTGGCTCATGCCCATAATCCCAACACTCTGGGAGGCTAAGGTGAATGGATCTCTTGAGCTCAGGAGCTGGAGACCAGCCTGAGCAAGAGCAAAACCCTGTCTCTACTAAAAATAGAAAAACTAGCTGGGCGTTGTGGCTGGTATCTAGAGACCCAGCTACTCAGGATGTTGAGGCAAGAGGATCACTTGAGCCCAACAGTTTGAGGATGCTATGAGCTATGATGACACCACTGTATTCTACCCGGGGTGACAGAGTGAGACTTTGTCTAAAAAATTAAAAAAAAAAAAAAAAAAGAAAGAAAGAAAAGAAAATTAAAAAATAAAACAAGAGAGTATTCTCTAAACTAAAAGGAGACCTGATTTTTCCAATAGAAAGTGCATACCAAGTGCCAAGAAGTTTGAATTAAAGGATATTTGTAAAAGACCTGGCTGTACCTTGTCAACATTTCAGAATTTCAAAGATAAAGCAAAAAGCCTACATGCCTCTAAAAGGAAACAAAATAGGACAAGAACTAAGTTGATGTCAGATTTATCAACAGGATTGACATTAGGTGACAATGGAGTAAAGCATTCAAAATTTTAAGGGACAGTTATTTTGAAACTAAAATTACTAAATCAATAAAGTGGGGCAATGGAAAATAAAGATGTTTTAAAAGTTGCAGAACTCAGAAAGTTTTGTCTCCCATTCTAGAAAAAACAATTGCAAACCAATAAATACTCAAAGTTACTTTACCTATCATTTTCATGTGTTAACTCTTTGAATCTTCATAGTAATCCTATGTCGCTATTACTATCCTAATTTTATGGATGAAACTGTGACACAGAGAGGTTGCAGTCTGACAAAATGAAAAAAAAAATTCAAGAAAGAAGATGCAACAAAATTAAATGAATTGTCACCAATGAAAAGAAATTTGAGTTTGATAGCTATGCCTAAAAAGCTAGGAAACAATTCAAAGAGAAAGTAAGAGGACTTTCTCTTCTAGGTCTTTAAGAAGGTCTTTGAGACAGAAACAAATCCAATTGCATATATTAAGAAACTGGAAGATTTAAAAAATACACATCAATGTTTACAAGAAAGCAAATAAAACAAACAAAAAAAGAAATGGGGGATAGGGAAGATAGCTGTATAAAACATGCATGGTCCAAATACAAAGCAAATTTAAAGGTAGCTTAATGTGAGCAAAGGATAGAGTTTAGGGAAAGTAAAAAAAAAAAAAAAAAAAAAATGTAATCTTGACCCTTGGAAGGTTATCCTTCAGATAGTATTAGCTCTATGGCATAGGAATACTTTTATTGGTTTTGCAGTAAAAAAATATAATTATAATAAATGTCATTTTTAACTTTTTATTTGAATAATTGATTCTTAGAAGCATCGAAAATTCAACATAGTTACAATAAAACATACAAATATTTTAAATCCTGATGATGTAAAAACAATGGCATAGATGGCCAAAAGGAAAGAAAGATGGGCTATATAATTGTGCTAATTTTCTCATATTTCTTAATGGAAAATCAATCCAATATGTCTGAAGTTGATGGATCTATAATACCAAAGCCACAATCCATGAGAGAAAGCATTAATAAGCTGGAGCTCATTAAAATGTAAAATGTTCCCTCTGCAAAAGATACTGTGGAGAGAATGAAAGGACAAGCCACAGTCTTAGACAAAATACTTGCAAAAGATACATCTGATATCTGATAAAGGACTGTCATGCAAAATATGCAAAGAACTCTCAAAACTCAACAGTGGGAAAATGAACCACCCAATGAAAAAACAGACCACAGGTCTGGACACCTCACCAAAGAAGATATACAGTTGGCAGATAAGCATCTAAAAAGATGCTCAACTTCATATGTCATTAGGAAATTCCAAATTAAAACAATGAGACACCTATTACAATACATAGTAACAATAACATACACCACTAGAAGGGTGAAAATCTAAATTTGGTGGCTCAAGAAAGAGAGAACCATCTTACTTCTCAGTTTTGAAGCTACAGATAAAATATACGCATAGTCAACCATCATTGACAGGTGAGAAGAGATGGAAGACTGTGTGTGAATAAAGACACTGCTTTCTTTTTCTTTCCTGATGAAGAGTTAACACATTTCAAAGTTGATTGGTGAATATTATACAGCAAAATTCTAGATGTAGTTACAGAAATAATGTCTAGAAAAATTAAAAGCAAAAGTGCTTATCTTTGAGGCACAGGAGATGGAGGATGTCTTCCGATTCATTTTATTTTGTGTATTTCTGTGTTGCTTAGATTTTTTTTCTTTTATAATGTGCATGTAGTGCTTGTATAATTTGAAAAGCAATTTTTTAATCATCGGTAATTTTTCCGTTAGGGAAGAAAACAGCTAAGGGATGAAGTTTATGGAAATTTGTCTACAAGCTTAATAAGAGATTTCAATAACAAAACACTGCTGGAAATAATGAATTTTTGAATTTTGAAATGCCTTGGAGTTTTTGTCAAATTGCAAATCTCCCTAAGGTGTTCCTCGAAGTCATCCTTATCAAACACACTACCAAGTTCAAATTATAAAAAATCTTACCTGTAATTGAAGCCAGCTGCAACCTTTCTGACAAGGACTAATTGCCGATAATGATTTAAGTGCTATAAATCCACATGCCACAATTGTTTTAAATAGGGAAACCTCTCACAGCTTTCTCTGAAAAGAACTGTTAATCTTTGCTGCTGACTTGTCAAATCCTTTAGTCACCTGTTTCCCGTCATTTTCATGAGCTGATAACGTGTTTATTAGAGTCATAATGTGCAGGTGGAGGACCAAAGGTCTCATTTGATGGCACTGGAATTTCATCTAACATTTGTATATGGCCAGAGTTGGCACAAGCTTCGGGCGTGGCTTAGCAGAGAAAGATGATAAAGGCACTTTTTTTTTAATTCAAGACAAATAAAAAGTTAGTATGTGTTTTAAATCAGTAACTGTGAGTGATATAACTGTGAGGTTGTCCCGTTAGCCTGCTACAAGTCAAGTACCCCTGGGGTTGAGCAAAGCCAGAGGCTGCTGGTTTAGATGCACCATGCCCCTGCTTACTCCAGCTCCCTGCCTCCCCTGGGTGTGCCTGACCTATTTTTTTTTTTTTTCTTTTCCTCAACATGGTATGGTTCCCCTTTGACTCACTGCTGGGTTTCAGGGCACCAAATTATTACAACCTCTGGTTGCAAGCACAGGAGCAATCTGGCAGCCTGCACTCAAAAGTTAACTTTGACTTTGCAATCCTAACCTAAAGACTTATCTAAAGAAAATAAGAATGGATTGTGTGCAAAAAGAATGGATTGTGTGCAAAAACACAAAACAACAGCCTAAAGCTGTTGCCCTGGATAGAGTGTCGTGGCATCACAGCTCACAGCAACCTCTAACTCCTAGGCCCAAGCAATTCTCCTGCCTCCGCCTCCCAAGTAACTGGGACTACAGGCACCCTCCACAACACCCAGCTATTTTTTTCTTGCAGCCATCTTTATTGTTGGTGGGCCAGGCTGGATTCGAACCCACCAGCTCAGGTGTATGTGGCTGGCGCCTTAGCCACTTGAGCCATAGGCACCGAGCCTGTGTGCAAATTTTTAACTACAAGGATTTGAATCCGGGTATAGTTTGTAATGGTGGGAAACTGGGAACAATCTAAAGGGCCGGCCATGGGGATTTGTGCCAATTTCCAAGAGCTCAGACACAGGAGGGACCTGAAGACGTGCAGCCACTAGTGGAAGTGTGGGCTCCACACCCCGGTGTCCACGTGCAAAGGTATGGTTGTCAGCCAATTGCGTGAGCACCACCAACCTCAAGTTCCTTCTTTGTAAAATGGGAACAATAACGCCTACTGCATCTGGCCATTGGGGGACTAAAAGACCTTGTTGGGCTGGGTGTGGTGGCTTACACTTGTTATCCCAGCACTTGGAAAAGTGGAGGAAAAAAAAAATCACATGAGACCAGGAGTTGGAGATCAACCTGGGCAACAGAGAGAGACACCACCCACAAATTTCTTTTTTCTTTAATTGCCAGGTGTGGTGGTGCATGCCTGTAACCCAGTCACTCGGGCTAAGGCAGAAGGATCAGTTGAGCCCAGCAACTGGAGGCCGCAGGGAGCTACATTGGCACCACTGCACTCCACCCTGGGTGACCGAGTAAGACTGTCTTAAAAAAAACAACAAAAAATAAGCCTTGGGAACATAAAACACTTGTACAGTGCCTGGCATGTTGCACATACTTGATAATTGCTGTTTAATTTTAATAGTGGTAATAATAATGATAGTAATGTTAAACATAAAGATCATGTTGACCTGAGGATGTATTGATGGAAAACAGCATCCCCTGTGGGACTTAATGGGGAAACAAAAGAATAGCTGCTCTTGACCTCCTTAAAGGAATATAGACATCATAAAAGACAGATTATCGAAGTAAAATGTCAGTGGTGATTATCCCTGAGAGGCAGAATTAGTATGATTTTCTTTTTGATTCTCTGCATGTAAAACTTTCTACAAGGAAAGTGTCTTACTTTAGCAATTGAGATAAATGATAGATTTTTTAGATAACTACATATATTCCTACTTTATGTTAACTACACTTCCCAGAATTTCAGAACCAGATGGAGCTTTAGGTACTGTCTATTCCATTCTTCTTCAGAATGTCTTCCGAATGTCACTCTTCTGATGAAGACCATGAGGATCCAGGATGGAGAGCTAGTCCCCCAACTCCACAGGGGACAAACACCCACCTCAGAGTCCCAGTGACATCACAAGGCAACTGGAATTGACCCAGGGCGCAGTGACCTTGGCATCTCCAAGGACTAGATGCTGGATGGTGGACTCCAGTCTCAGCCCTCTCCTTCTATGGCAGATACATGGCACAGTAGGAGCCGAGTAAATACTTGTCGAATGCACACATGTGTGAACATGAGCCATCTGTGCACAGAAGTGATCACTCCATGCTCCCGTGAGAGGAGGCACAGAGCACTCTGAAAACAGCAGGTAATCTCCCAGGGGCCTCGGGGAAGGCTTCCCACAGAGGTAACAGCCAACCAGTTCCCAGAGGATGAATCCCACAGAGCTCCAGCCCCAACAAACAGCTCTGGAACTAAAAATGCCGAGTACACTGAGAAAGAGACGTCCCCACCTGGCCAGGCCTAGATTCTAGGCACCGTGGTGTGCTAGAGAATTAGGAGAGAGTGACCAGCACTGAGTTCCATTCTCCCATTTATTTCTAAACCAGCTTGTGTGGCCTGTCGGTTATTTGGGGGAAATGATTCAAGATAAATTTCCAGTAGCTGGTAAAGGCTCAGTGGGCCCAGGTAATATTTGCATTAACCCCCAGGGCCTCTCCGACTTCACCCGCAGTCCAGAGAAAACTGTAGGTAATTTGGGTGGGCAGGCCATAGGGGTCCAGGCCAGGAGGGCCCCTCAGCCCACAGTAAATCCCCACCATGACAGCTGACTTCCCCAACCCACCTGCACCCTCAGGTAAGACTCCATAAAAGATAACCCCACACACCTGCCACCAGCCCTCCCCCCAATCCCAGCCCCACCAATAAATGTACTCTGGGGATATTTTTATGATGGGCTTCTTTCATTTAAAGTTAATCACATTATCCTTTTCATTTGTTCTTCTGTGCCTCTTAAAATTAGGTTGAAAGAGGTTTTTAAAAAAAAATACAGTCACTGATTTCCCTGATTTTTCACCTAAGTCCCCGTTCATAAGCGCTTAAGACGTTACACTTCATGCTGTTGGAAGCCATTACTTCCCCGGGAGACTCCACATCTGTTTCGATAGGAGCAATTTATCACCCTGGCAAAATCATTCTGCTGTTCAGAAGTCAGGGCCAGGATTTATGAATCCCTTTTTGCTGAGAATGAATTTAATTCCCAGAGGTGAGAATGGCATTAAAAGACGTGGCTGCTGCATCTGTGGCATCTGAGACGGTGACTCCCGTGTGAGTGGCACACATCCACCGCTGCACTGAGCTGCAAGCATCTAACCTTCCTAAGCGCAGAGAAACCTCAATTAGGGCATAAAATCCAATTCAGTACAAAACAATGGTTTTACTTAACAATGAATTCAAAGCAATAAAATTGACTTGCAGAGCATCCCTCACTCCATTTTTAGTGCATATGAATCTTTAAATGATTATTAATTTAAGATATTTTTCAAAGTCTCCATTTATTAATGTGACAAACCAAATTCTTCCCATACTGGGGCCAATTCCTTCCTGAAATTGAGTGTCCAGTTTCCCTGACAGAGTTATAGCCCAAGTAAGACACTCCAGGATGGACCCTGGAATCTCCTGGAGCTCTGCAAGCTATGGTCGCCTGAGTCACACCCCAAAAGCATCAAAGACAGCGCATTAGGAACTTTGTTAAGGCCCCCAGGGACTCAAATGCATAAACCAAGTTTAGGAACCACGGCGATAAGATAATGAAATTGATATTTTTTAAACATGCACAGCAGAGTATCAAATTACGATTGGTCACCTATTTTAAGTGAACCAAATGTGACTTCCTAAATTGTTTCATTGGTCTAGGATCTAGTTGGTAATTGGACAAATGTGTGTTACATCATCAAGGACAAACGTGTGGTTTCCATAATAAATCGTGTTTACTGTCTTTAAATTTGTGTGTAAGACAACAGTTGTAGCAATTAGCAATACTTCTAACCGCAGATTGTTTCCGACTCAGCCTGCAATTCACTCGCGCCTCTTTAACTTCACGCATCACCTGATGGTAATTCACTGTGTCCAGCACTGGTCACTGGTATTCACCCCACATTTCTACTCCCCATTCCCTCTTCATGCATTATCCACCCACTGTCCATCGTCTCCCTGTCCACTCCAGCCTTTGTCAGGCATGGGGTCAGGATAACAGAAGAGACAGCCCTGGGCCAGCACCACTCAGAGTCTGGTGTAGACGGTAGATGGGTCAATAGAGATGGCAGGGAAGAATGAGAGACAGAGGCCAGGGCCAAGCTGAGAGTCATAGAGAGCATAGAAAAGGGGCACCCAGTGCTGCAGGGGACATGGGTGTCACAAGAAAAAGTGCTGCTATTTCTGTTCTCACTTTGGCATCACTGAACTCAAACTGTATAATACGGGTACGGAAAGATACAAGATGTTGGTCTGGCTGTTTCTCTTTGCATCTTTATTCAGTTCATTGGAACTGGATAAGTGTACGTACTCAGACATTAAGACACTACTGAAAATATGAAACATCAGGATTCCTGCATCTTCTGATTTAAATATCCTTCTTTCTTTGGAGGGGAATCTATGTTTCAAAGACTCTCTCTTCTGCTCGACTGGCTCCATGGTTCTTGTGAAAGTATAAAACTTACATCCAAGGACATGTGCCTATAGCAGTAAAGCCTCGTGCCTAATGGCTGTCACCAGGTCAAGAATGCCGTGACTCTCCTGAGCTCCCTCGTAAACAGCACCGGCATTGGCGAGTTTTCCCATCAGAAGGTCAGCACGTGATGTGGCATCTGCCTTTTTTAAGACTGAACACAGAATACTGGAGAACCAGCACCAACCCGTGTATAGAGAATTCCCAGGCCGTAACCTAGGAGAAATGCCACTACAGAGACACAGAGAGAATGGGACAAAGTCACAGCGTCATCACTGAAGGTTACCTAAAATCCCCACCAGGACAAGAACTCAGATTCCCCCAGGCCACCAGGAAAGTAGACCCACCACTGGCTAACTCAGGCACCAGCTACAAATCTTGGCCTGCAGATTTGAGTGTGTGAGAAACAAGGTTTATCTATTTTTACAATGACTGATTCATCTCAGAATTTGTTTCTTCCTTCAGAAGATCTAGGTTCTGGAGCTCCAGGCCCAAGATAATAGGGGGCAGTGAAAGGACATCTGTAGTCCTGGCCCTTGGTCACTGCCATCTACCAGGGCTGTTACTTTCCATTAAAAGTTCTCATTCCATCTGGTCTCAGAGGTTAGCCCAAGCTGTAACTCACGCACTCTCCTGTCCCAGTTACGGCCCCTCTCCACGTGGGGTGGTCCCCCAGGCCTCTCTGGACAAGGTATGCTGTGACTTGCTTGACATGTGGGGGCCCCTTGGGCCTGTCCACCTAGAACCTCCTACAGAACAATTTCACCTGTTGGGAGGATGAATTAAGGCTACTTCTTCAGGCCTTACCCAGAGAGCTTCAGGGGTGACAGTGGGTTCCTGTCCTCTGGGCATCCTGAAGCGTCCCCAGGGCACAGGACAGGAACCTTCATCTCCCCCTCCAGCTGAGGATGGGGCCCTGGCCAGGCTGTGTGGTTGAAGACAGAGCCTCAGGCATCTTCTCAGAACTCTACTGCCTTTCTCCAATCTCTGGAGCCTTTTTCCTTAATCTCAGAGCAAATCTAGGAACAAAAACTGGCTCTAAGACAAAACCGTGGTCCATACCCTGAGTTCTTTTGAAATTCAAAAGCCAGAAATGGACCTTCCCTGTGGCCATGAATGCTTAGCTTTCCAAACCGTGGAAGAATATGAACAGTAAGGAATGGAAGGGAAGAAGGGATGTGGAATAATTCAAGTATCGCTGTCCCTTGCCAAGAGATCAAGGTGGCGGGACCTTGGTGGGCCCATCGCATTGCTTGTTTCATGGTCACAGCTGCACCTCTGGACCCAGACAGGTTCCAATCATAAGCAAAAGAGGAGTCAAGATGCCCAAGAGACATCCCCCTCCCCCCAGGGCCAGCAAGCAGCCCCCTGAGGGCGCATCAGTAGTAGTGCTTCTTACTGAGCTCCCCACAAAGTGACTTCTCTCTCGGCTGCATCAGCCTGATCTGTACAAGGCAGAGCTCAAGATCTGCTCTGCAGTGTGCCTATAAAGGCTGCATGTAGGGGACGGAAGTGTTTAGCAAGGGGCATGGGTATAGCTGTTGCAACCATTATTTAAGTCTTTCCCTTCTATATCATCACTAACATCCTTTTTGAGAACTGTGAAATTTCCACCCGGCTTCCTTCTGCCTTTATCAGCTGGCATAGTATTAGTGAGGAGACACTGGGTCATAATTTTGGTCACAAAATAGGCCACATGGAGAAAGATGCATGTGAGAGAAGCATACATTTATAAGATTATCTGGAAAATGTGAGCAACCTCTAGCAGGAGTGATCTGGCAAGGGTTTGAATGACTTGGGCCCATTCCCACGTCTAGAAAAACTACTGAGACCCCTTTGTCTGACCAGGACCGAGCATGTAGCGCAATTTCTGGGAGTGGCAGCCGTGAGACATGCTACACAAACCAGGGGTCTCCAGCGTCCCCTTGCTGAAGGCAATGTGGCCACTTGTGCCAGTGACTCTCATGTGCTCCCAAACCCACTCCCCACAGCCCTCAATTCATAATTGTTGCCGTAAAGGGCTTCATGGAGGAGAAAGAATTTCAGAAAACATCTGTGGGCCTTGCAGCTGAGGATGCTTCCAACCACAGAAGGGCATTCCAGGTGAGAACAGGTGCAGCCTCACAGGGCTGCTGGCCGGATCCCAGCCTGACTCGCTGCCAGCGCTCGGGTGGGTGAGAAGCACACAGCCAGCCTCTGCCCAGCCCTTGGCTTCATATGGGTATTTAGGAGACTACCCTTTGACAAGCTGTGCTACGCTCAGATACTCATGTAAACTGACATAACACCAAACTTTCTAATTTTTCCTGTTCATAAGAGCTAGGGGTGTGTTGACGGATAACATCCGGAAACTGCATGTGACATACACTTGGAGCTCACACTAACACCTCTGGGAATGGGTTGCCCTTCAGTGGAGTCCTTGTCAGGGTAAACAGCTATGTTACCAACATTCAGATCCAGTTTCTTCTAGAACCCTACTCAAGTCTCACCATTGTAAACTTTCTAAAAACCTAGAAACTCACAGGAACTTAACCAGCTATGCCCATAGGAATCCAGTAAATACTGGGAACCCCAGAACATACATTAGCAAATGGTTTCCATTCAGTCTAATAGTAGAACAGGTCAATTATTTAAAAACAACAACAAAAAAGAAAATTCCAAGTCTCACTCCGATCGCTGCATGAAGCTCAATGGCTTAGACAAAACACATGATAGTAAGTGACAGCAGGAACCCCCCGCTGGCATGGCACTTTGTCCCTCGGGCCCTGACCTGAGTGAAGGGACTCAGCAGATCCTCCTGCTAACCCTGTAGCATCCATACCACGGCTATCCCCATTTGACAAATGAGGAAATGGAGCCCAGAGGGACTTCAGTTACAACTACTGAGTGGCAAAGCCTGATCCCAACCCAGACGGTCTTGAGCACAGACATTCAGGAGGTGGCAGGTGAGAGCCCTGGATGCCAGGCTGAGAACAAAAGGACTCCAAAGTGAAGGGGGAGGGGGATTTTCAGAAGTATAACAGTCATTACATAAATTTCATAAAATTCCCCCAAAGCCACAACCCTTTCCAAGGCAGCACCATCCACTCAGCCCCCACACTCCCTGTCAGTCCCAAGGCTCCCTCTTTCCATCTGTCCTCCGTGTGTGCTGTGTGGAGCCCACCAAGGGACCAGTGTCCAGCCTGCAGGTGTCGAAGGCTCCCCTGGCACCTGATGCCAGCAGCTGAGAGGAGGAAGGGCTCGTGCCTCACAGGGTCATTCTCCAGGCAAGGCCCCCATTACCAGAGTTCCTCTGGCCCTTCCTGCTCCCACCTCCCATTTGGGTCATCACAACAGGCGCGTCCATTTGTGGTGGGAGAGGAGGAAATTCTGTGAGCTCTCTGGGAACTTCCCCATTCCAACCATCAGCAATCAGACCAACATTTTCACTCAACAGCAAAAAGTACATCTCCACGAATTACTCGGAAGAAACCTTTGAACGGAAAAACATTGGGTTTTGTTGTTTTTTATCTTGACCCAGATACTAAATACCACATAAGTGACACTGCTCAGTGGAAGGTTCTCTTCATGCTGGCCGCAGTGATGAGACACTTAGATCTAAAAGGCAGAGGCAGCTAATGAACAGAAGCGCTTAGGCAGCAATGCCCGTCTGCTGGGGACATTCAGGATATTTTTTCCTGAGGTCTTTGAAACTAGGTCAGGCTCTCTCAGACTGGTACAATGGCACAGGGAGGGGCCACCTACATCTCAAAGGTCATTCTAGACAGACGCCTTCCCACCCTATATCATGGATCCTCCTGGCTCTCTGGGTCTCGCTGGCAGGGCCAGGGATGAGATCCCACAGTTCACCTGCTCCTGGCTTAGCACAGGGCTGGGTAGCCCAGAGACTAAACACAGGTCTGCCTTGGGCATCGCACGTGCTCAGCAAAAAGAACTCGGTTCAAAGGTCTCTGGGCAGGAAAAGGGCACAGAAGGAGCTGTCCTCATGAAAACTACTAAGAAAATGGAATCTGTCTGGTCGCAGGAACTAAGCTGCCCTGCCCCCGCCCCCTTCCAACGCCCCAGAAGGTGGGTCTATCTGCAGGATGCCCCAAGCCCAGAGCACCCACTCATTCCACCACCACCACTGCCAACACCCAGGCTACATCCTCATGGTGAAAGCTAAAGGTTTGTTTATAGACCAGCAGCTTTCTGAGACTCTGGGGGATTTTCCAAAGTGGGATCCACCCATGTGGGTCACAAACCACTCCTCACCCAGGTCTGCAGCCTCGATCACCTGGCTATATCTCTTCATTTTGGTCACCTAATTTGAAGGTGGGCAATGGGCAAGTTGCCCGCTAGGGCCAAGGGGAAATGGGAGTGCTTAAAAAATTGTCTCACAGAAGATGCTTTGAGGACATCGCCAGATCTGGGCAGGTATAAGGTAACAGGGAGGGTGCACACAGGGACTACCGCGGCCTCCAGGGCCACCTGGCAGAGCAGGTCACTTGCTGGCCAGGCCCAGGTAGCAGCCTCATCCACCAGGAGTCTGGGGCTGCCCAGGAGCTGCTTCTCCGCTCCAAGAGCCCCTCTGCCTCACAATCTCCAGAGGGGAAACTGAGTCCCCACTGCCAACAAGGTTTCCAAGAACTCAGTCCTGTGGGGCCCAAGCATGCTGGCCCTGGACAGACGGGCTTCTTAAATCTGGGTCACCTGCACCACAACCCTGCGTCAAGCCTGGCCAGGCACCTGTACCCACTCGGAAGCCTGGGGTGGGGCGATGGCCTTCTCTGCTGGCCAGGGTGGCAGCTGGATATTCTGGGGCTTGGTGGGGGAAGGTTAGGGATGTGGCCTGGCCCAGCCAGCCTGGCATTAGGGGCCAGGGTAGGGCACAGCTGGCTCACTCTGATGCCACCCCCTCTCTACCTCCATTCTCCCCCAACCTGGGATGGGCACCCCAGCTCCGGGGGGATGCCATACAGGTCTATGTAGTACATTCTTATCCTTTTCTGCTTTACCAACTTTAGCGAATATATACCGCAGAGCACATACATATATATTTTTTTTCTTTTTTTGGCCCTTTCAGAAGGCAGAAAGGAGTGTTGAGAAGTAAGTAGGGTCTCGTTCACATATTGAAATGTATTAAATAAATAACCAAAGAAGCACAATAGCACATCCCAAGCCCAAGGTTGAACAGCCTACCCCCCACAGTGGGTAAATCCATAAAGTGAAATAAAACAGCCCAGCCAGGCATGGAGAGGATGTGGGGAGAGTCTAAGGCAAACAGAGCCTGCCCAGGTGGGAGGTGTGGATAAACAGGAACTTAACAGCATTCTTCAAAGGTTAGATAAGGCAGGCAGGTGCAGCCTACCTGGCATTTCTCTTCTTGCCTTTTGCTTGCCAAAAATATTTGTCCTTTATTACCTACTGCACTATATTTAGGGTTCCACTGGGTTTCAGGCCCTTTGCTGTTGGGCTGGGTTTTTTTCGTGACATCTTGTTGATAGAAGCAAGCGGTTTGAGACCTGTGAACGATTCTCCCCCCGCCCCAACCTCACAGCCTGCTCTCAACAAGTCAAGTCAGCTTCCCGGGTGTTATATAACGTAGAGTAATAAATACATAATCAGCATAAAAATCGAGTGCCTTTTTTGTGTCACACCACAGGGATACCTTTAACTTTTGCCGGTTTCCTACACCATTTCTTTGAACTCCCAGGACTCCCAGCCCCACTATTGCAGTATTTTCTTATTGATTTCCAGTGTATTACTTGAAAATCCTAATTTCCAACTGAGAGAATGCATGCATTTGAAACGTGCCATACAAGCAAATTGAAGGGCTGGAGAACTCTGAGGACTTTTCTTAGTTTTGTTTTCCTCTCTAAGGTTCGTTACTCCAGGTGGGAGCAGAGTGGCTCGTCCACTGGGGTCGCATTGTAGCTAACTTGCCATTTATTTTCCCTGGTTGTGCCTCTGGTTTGTAGGTTATTTTTGTGTTTATGACATATTTCATACAGAAATGAGGATTACTGCCTTCCTCACACCATTAGCGATGTGACCAGGATGGAGGAAGGACAGGAATCTCACACTCAAATTCTCCCAAGCGCCCAGCCAGAAACAAGCCGGACACCAGCCATGGCCCCATCCCCCACACCAGCCCATCAGCCTTCCTCCGGAGCCGGCCAGCGGCCAGACCTGCTTCTGACCTGGCATCCTGGAGTTCTAACTCTGAAATGACGTCAGGAGGCGAACTCAGGCCTCCGGGCATTAAACACATGGGAATTAAATTCCACCCGGCTCCTCTCCTGAGCCGCAGCATGAAGCTCACGGACTTGACTGGGCAGAAAGTTGTGAGTTGAACAGTAATCAGGATCAGAGGCACAAACCACATCCGCTCTGCAAATGGAACTCTCAGAAGCCATAGTGGGTCCCAAACGTCTATTTGGCGTTCATAACTGCATCAGGCCCCTCCATGTCAGCAACGGCATGGCTTCCCACATGCTCACGCAGGCTTCTTGCTGCCATTCTGCCCACACACACACCAAGTTCACTCGCACAGCCTTCTCAACAGCTGATTCCCTAAAGCAATTGGAAACAGACAATGACTTTGGACCACTTCTTGATTTCATCGGCTCCTTAAAACATTTCTTATTTTGATGAGATAAGGACAGTTACTCAGTAACCCAGCAAGTGCATGGTCAGGTTCATGCTAGATGTCAGGAAACATTTCTTGTTGGACCCACACGCACTAAAAGAGCCTCTAGTATTATTCTCCCTCCACTCTCCAACTTTATTGTCTAAAAGCTAACAGGTTTGTTCTCGTTCCTGTTTATCCCTGAGAAATCCTACCCTGTGAAGGCAAACCTCTGACCAATAGAAATGAGCCTCTAGAGGGTTCCACGGGACACGAGCTTTGCTTCCTCTGAAGCCAGCACACACACGGCCTCCAGGGTCACCTTCCCAAAGAGCAGTATCCTTTGCCCCCTAATCGCCTCAAAAGTCTACAGTGGTTCAAATTACACAAAAAGTGTGTGTGTAGAGGCCAGTAAGTATTTAATGAGTGAATGAATAAAGAAAGAATGGACATGGTCAGGTGTAGAGGTTCAACCGTGTAATCCAGTACATTGGGAAGCTGAGGCAGGAGGATCGCTTGAGTCCAGGAGCTCCAGACCAGCCTCAGTAACATAGCGAGATCCGATCTCTACAAAAAATAGAAAAATTAGCCATGCATGGTAGTACAAGCCTGTAGTCCCAGCTATTCTGGAGGCTGAAATAGAAAAATTGCTTGAGCTCAGGAGTTGGAGGTTATAATGAGCTATGTTCTCACCACTGCTCTCCAGTCCGGGTGACAGAACGACAATTTGTCTCTTAAATAAAAATAAATAAATAAATAAATAAACAAACTCCTGCCATTTACTCCCTTCCTGTCTGTCTTTTTATCTCTGAGACAACAATTGGTGCCCTGACTTTTAGACTTCATAGACCACCGAATTAAAAAAATAAATAAATAAATCTGGGGTCCATGCAGAATTTCTTTTAATTTTGTCAAGAAAAGCTATTTTGGAGGGGCCTACTACCTCCCAAAAGAAAAGGGAGTTTTAAAGAAGATAAAATCCTTCCAGCTGAAAACATTTAGGCAGAAACTCTACCATATTTTTTCTCTTTTCCCCTAGGCCGTGGAGAACTCTATGGAGATGGAAGCTGGCCCAGGAAGAGCTGGGGGGACAGGGAAAGAACAGCCCCACTCCCCACCCTGGTCACGCCCTCTGCTGTGGACCTCACTTCTCAACCTGCCACTGTCCCCCCGCACCATTCCCTGTACCCCATCTCTGCGCCAGTGACAGCCTCCGCCTTTCTCTCAAACTCTCCACCCTTTCTTTAAACCCTACGAAAAACCCTCGGTCTCTGAGATAGCCCAGATCTGCCTCCCTAGAGCCTTCCTGAAACCTGGGCATCTGGGGAAGGGGCTTCCCGCCCTTGCTATTGAGGGATCCCCCAAACCCACGTTTGTTTGTTTCTTAACTATCACTTTTAATTTCCCTCCACACCTGGGCTCCCCAGTGTCCAGGCCCTGCCTGTTCCTGTCACTTACAGATCCTCTTCCATAAAGGTAAGGAAAAGGAGCCCTAAGATGTCTTTAACGAGCCAAAGAACCAGATCCTTCAAATCTAGTCACTGTCCAAATAAGATTCCTTACAAGTGATGTCATAGGCCAATTTATTTTAGAGTCTGAATAAATATCAAGTCACTGTTGGCAGCTCTGGAGGTTACCTACCATGTCGTCAGCGTGCCCAATACAAACAACACCACAGAGATGTTCTGTCTTTTAGATGTGAAGAAGGCAGTGTTTTGAGTTATTTGTTTCCCTGGCCTCACATGACCCCTGCCCTGCTCCAAATCCTCCCCGCCTCTCAAAACGTAATCCAGGTCCCACCTTCTCGTTGGGATCTTTCTTGCCTCTTCCAGCTCTCTTGAATCTCTTCCACCTCTGAATCTAACACCACTTTGAGGCCTTCAAATTAGCACTTAATTGTAAGGCTGTCTCGTCTTCTTCACCATGGCTTCACATGGGTTATTCTGGGCTCCCTAAGTGGATCGTAGTGGGCAGAGCCAGTGTCTTCACGCTTTCTTCTGGGTCCGAGTGTAACACTGAGCAGTGGGGGATCCCATGTCCTCACCAGGTGCTTGATTTGTGCTATCCACCTATGGTCAGTCTCCAAGGCCGTTCCTTTGGGACCAAAGACAGGAATCTGCAAAAGAGTTGGCTGGCCACTGTCGTGAGCAGCTGGGGAAGGGATTTTACCAAGACATCATTAAAATACATCCTGAAAAACTCTACCACCTTCGCAGAGGAGGTTCAGGGGGAGAAGAGTGAGCAAGGGAATGCATTATATCACCACCGCCACCCCCCACTGCAAGAACTAGAAAAAGATATGGAGTCCAAGTTCTATAAGAGAAATGCAAAATGTTGATAGGCAGAGAGGAAAGAATTTCCCTTAGGAGAGATCAGGGCAGTGTCCACAGAGATGGAGGCCATGGAATTGAACTGTGGAGTCCATCAGACCAGAAACAAGTCTTGGCTTATCTTCTGGCCTGAGGCAACAAAGGGCTTTGTCCTGGGAGTGTGCTCTCAGTCAGAGGCCTGTCCTGGAGCTGGTCACACTTGCTGGGCATCCCCTGATACTAGGGTTGCTGTAAGGGGGGAAGGGGTTACCGCACTCAGACCTCCCCTGAACCCGCCACCTCCTCCTACGCAAATAGGGCCTCCACGTCCCTTCTCTGTGAGCCATTCACCAAGTGGCCTGGGCTTGGAGCTAAGCTAATCACTCAGCAGCTCTCCCAGGTCACAGCAGTCTGTGGATAGGCACATGGCCCAGGTCAGGCTCATCCAGGTCAGTTAGACAAGTCAGGGCTGGTGTGTGGTCACCCACAAAGGGGACCTGCTCTTCCTCTCAAGATGAGAAGGAGAGACGATGTTGGGGCTGCTGCTACTGGGCACCACCCCATAAGGATACTGGGGTCACCACTGCTGTGCACCACCCTGGAGAGATGGCGGGCTTGTCACTGCTGTGTACACTGCTATGATTACTTGGGACCCCAAAACAGACAGATTCATGGACCAGGCAAGGAGAGCAGTGAAGCAGTGAATACCCCTTATGGTGACCTTCTTTGAACTTAGACCTGGGTCTAAAAAACTGCATAATTACAGGACCCAACAAACGTCCTACTGCTTCAGCCAGGCAGTCCGGGTTCCCCACACATGCAGGTGAAGGAGATGTCATGTCTGAGCACCCTTGGCACAAGCTAGGGCTTGGTCTGGGGAGCTGCTACCACAATCCTGATACTGCATTTGTGATTCCTGAGGTGAGAGCTGCGGCTGGCCTTGAACTTAAGGTCTCTGTAGTCTTTCTTTTTTTTTTTTTTTGGGTTTCTAGTCTGCAGCAATTTTTTTTTTTTAATTTATTTATTTTTATTTATTTATTTATTTTTTATTGTGGAGAAGGGGCGGGGAAAGAAGGCGGGGGAAGAGGTGCATGACAGGGTCGGGCCAGTGGCATGGTACCACATTGGCTGTATCTAGGTAGAGGCAGTTTCAGGCCAGGCCTTGCTGAGTCGTTGCTACGATGGATCTACTTCT
>CAUYPK010121946.1:0-67807 GCA_963574355.1 Loris lydekkerianus | reverse complement strand
AACATTTATTGAACTTTTTTTTATTTATCTTTCAGCTTTTGGTTCATAATATTATAATTGGTTTCCTCATACGGATTCAAACAGCGATTTAACCACAAATGTTGTATAATCCCTGACAATAATGCACATTCTTTTTTTTTTTTTTTTTTTTTTTTTTGTATTGTTGTCTACCTTGGTCACTAATAAAAAAAAAAAAATCAAAGACCAAAAAACCCCTCTAAACACGAGAAAAAGATTAATAAATTTGACTATAAAAGCTAGAGATTTCTATTCTTCAAAAGACACCACTGAGACAGGAGAGAGGGAAGGTGCAGTGTAGAAGCTGCCTACGTCTACAGAGGAAGCTCCTTACACTGAGAGGAGGTCTACACTGAGACAGGAGAGAGGGAAGGTGCAGCGTAGAAGCTGCCTGCGTCTACAGAGGAAGCTCCTTACACTGAGAGGAGGTCTACACTGAGACAGGAGAGAGGGAAGGTGCAGTGTAGAAGCTGCCTGCGTCTACATAGGAAGCTCCTTGCACTGAGAGTAGGTACAATTCCTGAAAGCTCTGAGGAACAGCCAGAAAATCCACCCCATGGAGAAATGGGGAAAAGCCCACAAAGAGAAAGACTTGCAACTGCATACACTGTGAGGAAAACGCAAATTAAAGCCACAATGACACACCACCCTACACCTACCAGAATGATAAAGACTGAACTCTGACTCCAGAAGTGTTGGCATGGATAGGGACTGCCACCATTCTTTTTTTTTTTTTTTTTACCCTTTATCACCCTTGGTGGAGTGCTGTGGCGTTACAGCTCACAGGAACCTCCAGTTCTAGGGCTTAGGTGATTCTCTTTCCTTAGCCTCCCGAGCAGCTGGGAGTATAGGCGCCCACCACAATGCCCGACTATTTGTTGTTGCAGTTTTGCAGGGGCTGGGTTTGAACAGGCCACACTTGGGATACGGGCTGGCGTCCTACTCACTGAGCCACAGGTGCTGCCTCCAGGTGCCACTATTTTTTGAAGTCTGCTGAGATACCTACTGAGGCTGAGCACATGTGCATCCCCAAATACCAAAATATCCCACTCTGACATCTAAATCCAACGAAAATGGACTCATTTCATATATGCAACCCAAGATACGTAAAAGAATGCTCCAAAGGATGGTATTCATAATGAGGGAAAACCCTGACAATAACCCAAACAGGTGTGTCTATCAATGGTGGAATGAACAATCTGTGGTGTAGTTTTATAATGAAATATTATATAGCAATGAGACACCACAGACACACACACAGTGATGTTGAGACATGAAAAAATATGTACCATGTGATCCATTTCTACTAGGTTCAAAAACAGGCAAAGCTAATTTACCATGTTAGAAGTTCCCAGAAAGGGCATATGGTGAATGAGGTGAAGGCCCACAGAGGGGGTGACGCGGAGGGACTGGTAACGGTTTGTGTCACAGCATGAGTTTAACTTGGAATCTTCCATCAAGCTGTACCTTTATGATTCATGCACTTTTCAGGATTATACTACCTTTAATCAAGGGCAATTAAGAAAATCTGGTGGTGGATAAGAGCACGACTTCAGAGACTTATCAGTCAAATGCAGCATCTACATTTTGCTGGTCTAGATTTTGCTCTGTTCCTGATGTGAACAAACCCACTATAAAAGTATATTCTGAAATATTTAGGGAAAAATTGGGTATTTAGGGGCTGGGTATTAAAAACATTCAACTGAAATACATATTGTGCAGCTCTCCACTTAAGAAAAAGCACAGTGGATGGTGCCTGTGGCTCAGTGGATAGGGCACCGGCCCCATATACTGAGGTTGGCAGGTTCAAGCCCAGCCCTGGAAGAACTCCAACAAAAAAATAGCCAGGTGTTGTGGTGGGTGCCTGTAGTACCAGCTACTTGGGAGGCTGAGGCAAGAGGATCACCTAAGCCCAAGAGCTGAAGGTTCCTGTGAGCTGTGATGTCACAGCACTCTACTGAGGGCAACAAAGTGAAACTGTCTCTACAAAAAAAAAAAAAAAAGGGCACAGTAATACCACTACACATTTATTTTCAATAATAAATTAAGCTTACAGAAAGAGAGCCGTTTATATATGAGAAAACCTGAGGTATGCAGAAAACCTCAGTCACCATCACTAGCGCCTACCAGGTACCAAAGCCCACATACCACCTTCACACCCTGCCAGGGCACTGTCAGAACCTAAGCACCAACGCATTTGTTTCTAAAATGGGCTTGGAGTCATACGGGTCAAAACTTGGTCACTTTAGGAGAAAGTTTTGTCCCCCTATCTGTTTTCCACAACAGTTGTGTTGGGGGATGTAAATCAGGGGGATTCTACTACTGTGGTGTTAAATTAAACTGAGGACAATGTACTATTTGAAAATTTTGCATGAAACCTATCAGTAAGAATTTGGGGTCAAAAGGCAGGCATAGGCATGGTGCAGTGGCTCATGCCTGTAACTCCGGCACGTTGTGAGGTGGGAGGATGGCTGAGTCCAGGAGTCTGAGACCAGCCTGAGCAAGAGCGAGACCCCATCTCTAAAAACTGCCAGGCACTGCGGTGGGCACCTATAGTCCCAACTACTTGGGAAACGGAGGCAGGAGGATCACTTGAGCCCAGGAGTTTGAGGTTACTGTGAGTTATGGTATGACACCATGGTACTCTAGCTGGGGTGACACAGGGAGACTCAGTTTAAAAAAAACAACAAAAACCCCCCCAACTAAATAACTAAATATCTGGTATAACTATAACTGGAGGTAAGTTTTATATAGAATACAAACAAAGTTAGCTGCATCTGATAGTGATTGGGATGGGATGATATCATTATAACCGTTCCCTGTCCTTACACAGGAATAAACAGTGCCTTCACTCTGCAGCTAGGACAGGGTTTTTAAGATGACCTTATGACTTCATGAGCAGAAAAAGGGAGTCAGTCCCTTACAGACATCAGGTGACATGCTGAGTGCTTCATAGACATGATCCCACTCAGTCCTCACCAAGCCTATCAGTTAGGCAGTGCTCTCCTCAGTTTTGCACGGGAAAGGAAGCCTAGCTAGGAATAACATTCCCAAGGTCATTGGCGGGCTACAGGCCTGGGACTCTCCTAAAGCTTGGATGCTCTCAAGACACTGTGGCCGCCAGACGTGGCGGGGACCTCAGCAGTAACAGTGTTTCCACCTGGGTACAGCATCTTGCTAGCAAGCAGGCTGTGCCTACCTACCCAGGACAGGTATCGTCCTCACACAAAATCTATTACATCACAGGCGCGTTAAAATACATGATACGCATTCTTGCTCTATGAGAAATTCATCCCTGCTACCAGGGAACACGCTTCTTAAAATGTAGGGAAGATCAGAAGTGTACAGGGTAAGGACTCAGGAAACAAGCTCCAACTCTGACCATAGTTGTTATTCTTTGTTTCCCAAACCATGAGAGGTCTACAGCTTTCGCTTCTCTCTCTCTCTCTTATTTTGTTAGACCAGGCGTCCTCAAACTTTTTAGGGGGCCAGTTCACTGTCCCTCAGACCATTGGAGGACTGGACTATAGTTTAAAAAAAAAACTATAAACAAATTCCTATGCACACTGCATATATCTTATTTTGAAGTAAAAAACAAAATGGGAACACATGCAATTCACACCACCTCATGTGGCCCGCAGGCCGCAGTTTGAGGATGCCTGAGTTAGACAATGCATCACTGAGAAGGGGTGATAATAAAAGCTGGGTCTGATAACTATTAGGTGACTACTGTTTCTCCTGGCATCTATTAAGTGCTAGTACCTTACATGGCATTTCATTTAATCCTCACAACTTTCAATAACCTCAATTTATTAATGACAAAGCCAAGCACAGAGAGGTCAAACAGTTTGTTTAAGGTCACAAGTCCCACAAGTGAGAGGGCTCAGATTTAATCCCAGGACTACCTGCCAGTGCTGCATGAAACTGTACTGCCCAGATCACAGAGCTGGGGTCAGTGAAGGACTGAATGGCGGCACAGAAAGCAAGGGAGAGGTACTGCCACTGCACACTCTGCTACACAGCAGGCACACTGAAGCACGTGGCAAAGCCTCACGCTGGGCAGCAACTGTGCGTGCTCACGCTGTGGAAGCTCTCCGTGGCTACCTGGGAGCATACTTCTTAACATGCAGTGTAGGGAAAATGGGAAATGCACAGGGTATGGGCTCTGACAAGCCTGACCATGAGCATGCTGGGCAACAAACCTGAATGAAGTAGAAACGAAACAAGCCAGAGAAACTGCTGTGACCCTTGGATTAAATCAGTGGTGAGAAGGCTATGCTTATTAGCTCGTCTTCAGGGAGACGTACGTAACAATGACAAGCGAGTCCTAGAAACCTCCTGAACAGGACAGATGAATCCACGATCTCTGCAGAGTGCAAATCCCACGAAAATGGGGAATGTTTAAAGAGGGTCAGAAGAGGGATCACAAGACTAGACAACAGGACTTGGAAGAACAAACTGGTAATCATTATGTGGCGGGAGGTATGACATCGTTTTAAACGCTCGGGCCAAAACCACTGATGGGGAGGGGTGTGTGAATAAATTTGGAAGACTGCAATAAACTGAGGCTTCTCAGATGTGACGTGAAGGGGATTCTCATAGGATGCTGACCGCTGGCACAAAGACCTAGGATGACTGCAGCTAATTCTAAGCCCATGAGTATTTTGAGAACATAGGAAAATTTGCTGGCTAGCAAATTAAGCATACACTGAAAGCTTCGAAATCAATCTCCAAGCTGTGAACACTAATCTTCTCAGGTGGATGTGAAACTCTCCTCTGCAGAACCAGACTCCATCATAATTACGTATCTCAAAGCTCACTTGTTTATTGTCTACGAGCTCCATGATGGCAAAGATGTGGCCCTTTTCGTTGTCATTGTAGTTCAGGATCTACCATAGCCCCTGGAACATATTTGTTCAGTAAATATTTCTCAATAAATGAGAGAACAGAATAATTCTGCACCCAGGGAAAGTTACTTTAGTCTTGCCCAAATCACATGAATCTCCTCCTATTAGGTAAACAAGTGTCTTCCCTCCATCATGTCTTCTAAACATTTCCCAGTGCAAATTAATACACGTTCAACCCACCTACCATGCCTTACCTAAAATTTTACAGCACTCATTTACCATAAATAATGGTCTTTAGTGTACTCTGGGGCAAAAATCTTTCTCAGGGATTCTAGGTTTAAAAACATTTGAAATAAAAATAGAGTCACTAAGGTGAGGTCAAAAATCTTCCACAGAGCTATAAGATTTTGCAAACTGAAGAGTGATTATAAGTAAGTCTGCTGGTTAGCAAATTAAGCACATATTAAATATTTAAAACCATATATATAGAGAGAGCCACCCTACAGGATCAAATAATGACCTTTTATGGCACAGCCTGTCAGGTTTTCATTTAGATTAAAAGAACAACTTTCACAAGCTCATGTGTGTTATACTTTTAAAACCTGGAGAGAGAATTAAAACATGAAACAAGTTTTGCCAATGGGGTTAAAAGAATTCATGCCCATGGCCTGTCACTGTCCTGTCAGTCACAGTGACTGGGTCAGCACTGACGCAGAATCTTGATGCCCTCCTGGGGCTGCAGGAGAGCTCACTTCTCTGTGACAGCTGGGCAAACTCTGCACCTTTACCAGACAGGATGCCCTAAAAGTCATATCTAAAGTCACCATATGAAGAAAAAATAGGAAATTGTAGCTAAGTATAGTTGTATTCACAAAATACTCAAAAAATTTTACAAAGAGGTGGCCAACACATAGAGAACATTTTATAAAATTTTGTAATGTACATTGTTTTGTAAGTAAAAGTACATTTATCTAAAATTTCCCATCTTCCCTGTGTACGGTAACTTTAAGGACACCTGATACATAAACAACAAATAGCTTATTTTGAAGAGGCAAAGTTCATTTAAGAAACAATGATTTCTGTTAATAGCTTACCTTAATTCAGTGGTTCTCAACCTTCCTAATGCCGCGATGTATTTTCATTGCTACAAAGGGGTTGCGACCCACAGGTTGAGAACCACTGCCTTAATTCATTCAGAATGCCTATGTTTTCCGAAAACACATATCTGAATTTGCTTTTGTGAAAAATAAAGTAACAAAATCAAACAAAATGACCTTATTCTATACATGACAGCTTAATTTTCAAAAACAGAACTCTTCACAGAAGTTTTATTCCCTTTAAGTTTTAAAGATACTTTGCTGGAATACTGAGTCTTTAACAGCCAAATTATAGAAATGGACTTGAAAGCTCTGAAAATTGCCATAATTTATATCCAAGTTAAATGAAAACATAGAACTGACAGACACAGATGTCTTCCTACATTTTAATGAGACAAAAGCTCTACTGACATAAGACTCAAAACTCAAAGTTCATGTTCTTTAACAAAGTAAACAAGACTTATAAAACTAGTAAAAGTTTCTCAGTTCTTACCCTGTGCTTCAGCAAGTGCTATAAATTTTTAATCACAGCAGAACCTCTATACCTGACCAGTTCCTAAGCTGATGGGATTTTTGTAGGCCGCAGGTGCCCCACAGGCACATGGGCCTCAGTCCTCAGGGTGACCACCTCTGTGTGTTGACCAGTTTGTTACGGTCCCTCGGGTGGCCAAGTTACAGAGCTTCTACTATATTTCTATTTTATTTTGTTACTATAAAACATTTTAACACAAGCATTAAAATTCTAGGATTATCACACTTACCTGTATGGCTTATCAGAATTATGGATTCGTCTGTGGTTTCTCACACCAACGTAAGTTGTACTTGTGTAATCACACACATCACATCTATACTGCTTCTGGATCGAAGACTTATTCCCTAGACAAAGTATTTCAGAGTTTTAGCAGCGAACTTTAGTAGGATTTAAATGACTGCTTTCCGTTGCATTATAAATGAACATTTACACCACACTGTAATATTAACATTTCAATCCAGCCTCTGTTTAAACTGAACAAGTTTGGAGTGGTTTTATAGATATAAACTGAATATCACCTCTAACCTATAAACCTAGAAAGTTTAATTAACCAGAGAGATGCTATTGATTTGTATCACCAAATAGGTGTTACTTTAATCAATACTGGATATATTTTTTATATTTTTATATATATTTTTATTTTTTATTTCAGGTTAATGTGAGGGTACAAACAACTAGGTTAAAATATTTGCATTTGTTAGACAGAGTCCCTCTTGTAGTTGTGTCTCACACCCAAGGTGTGCCATGTACCCCCACACCGTGCCAGTTAAGTGGGAGCACCCCAATCTCCCTGTTTCCTCCCAACTGGAACTGAATTTTCTCACATGGGTGTGTATTGATCATCTACTGGCTTCGTATTAGTGTTGAGTTTTCTTTCACGTGGGTGTGTGTTGTTCATCTACTGGCTTCGTATTAGTGTTTTCTCTCACATGGGTGTGTATTGTTCATCTACTGGCTTCGTATTAGTGTTGAGTTTTCTCTCACGTGAGTGTGTATTGTTCATCTACTGGCTTCGTATTAGTGTTTTCTCTCACGTGGGTGTGTACTGTTCATCTACTGGCTTCGTATTAGTGTTTTCTCTCACGTGGGTGTGTTTTAGTTCATCTATTGGCTTCGTATTAGTGTTGAGCACACTGGATGCTTTCTTTTCCATTTGAGATCCTTTTCTAAGAACAATGTGTTTCAATTCCATCCAGTGGATATATATATTTTTTTAATAGAAATAGTGATATACCAATAAGTAATTCACCAAATTAATACCATAATACAATATTAAAAGGTGTGGCTATGACACATATATAACACACTCAATATGAAAATCCTACAGCTTGTGGGTTTTTTTTCGTTACAACTGAATGTCAACTAACTGCAATGTGGTAGGAAAGGTACCTCAATTATTAAATGCTCTATAATGTAGTTTAACTCTATCTAGTAAACTGACAGGTAAAGGTTATATTGTCATGGAAATGCAGTTCTCTGAAACGCAGGGACCATAGATCCAGCAGAAACAGGCTGTGTAACTGAACTCTCTGGGTGATCCACACTGGATGACCTGACCATATGGAACTGTCCTCTGAAGACAGTCAATGCTTTATTTACTCTCCACTGTGCGAGGTCCACAGGCTCCTCACCCCCTGCCTGCTTTTCATCCAGAGAGAGGCAAGCATGAAGCTCCAGAGCAGGCAGAGCAGTAGAAGCTGTGTCCCTGGTAGGAGGGAACTTGGGTGCAACACCAGGACACAGTGTACAAAAGTAAAATTAATGGGACGAAAAAAACCCATGCTGAAATTTCAACAAAGAAAATCCTTAAGCTAAATTTAAGTTTTCTAAAATTGAAGCTTTCTTTTTGCTAATAACTACTGCCAGGCAGAACAAAAATGTCCTAATTTCCTGGTATAAATCTATAACATTAATATACACACTAATCATAATTATAATCTAAGTATTGCTCTTAATTGGTAGGTTAAAAACTTGGACTCGATTATAAATGGCACTGTTCCAAATACAGTTTTTAAAAAAATCCTGAAAAAATGAAGTGTGAAATATTGGATAATGGTTTTGTGTGAGAAATATTACAGATCAATGACAACTAATAAAACTGACAGATGGAAAAACTTAATATAGCATGGAATGAGAGCCCGTGCTACTTGAAGCAACTGCTTCCAGTAGGAAGAATATTGGATTTAAAGTTCAAAAACTTGGGCTTAGTCCTTGCTCTGCTCTTACTACCAGTATAATCTTGGGTAAATTTATTTTACCTCGTGGGGTCTCAGCTATATCATCAACAAGATGGAAAGACCAGAATGTCATGCATGGTTTTGTAAATCCTATGTTTTTCCTTCACCAAAGTCTGTATATTACCTGCACGTCTGGGTAAAGTCTTTACCCTGTCACTAAGCTGTTGACTCCCTGAGGGCAAGGATCTGCCTGTTTTGTTTATATTGAACCCCCAGGGCTTGGCAAATTGTATGTTTCTAATGAAAACGATTTAATTATATTTCATAAAGAAAGACCGTATGAAAGGGCTTTGCCCACGGCTCTGTTACAGCACCCTAGGTGTTTGCTGAGGTACCCACCAGTCCAGTTCTGAGGTGGGTTCAAGGGCAGTGATGTCCTTCATGTACTCCCAGTATCCAGCACAGCAACTCACTCAAGGCAGGCAAGTCACACCTACTGGCTGGGTAAAGGTCTCAAGTTCAAGTTGAAAACATGCCTTCAGGTATCTGTGCTATCATAATGGGCAGAAATGGGGACCAGAGAGGCACAAATCTCTCCTTTTGTTTAATAAGCTTACTAAATACTTAAAGAAGTTCTTGCAAGACATGAATTATTATCACCTTCTTAGTAAGCTAGAGATGTGCTCTAGTATTGAATTAATAAATTCCCACCCAGGTGGGAAGTGTGAAGGAAGATAGGCACTTGAACTGTTGCAGTACTATGACAGAAAAAAGCAAGTGGAGCCAAGCCAAGTGGATTGAGAAAAGGCACCACAAGCAATTTAAAATCTGTACATTTAATCCTAACGAAAAAGTATGATCCACAAAGAAAAGATGCTGGAAAACGGAACACGGTGAACAGACACTAATGCTGTAAAACCTGAAACAGTTTAATTCTGCATTGACATCTTAATCTTTTTATTGAAATTGTGAATTTTAATCCATTGACTCATTTGGACAGTTGTAAATTTTTGATAGTTAAGATGGTGCTAGCAAAGACATATCCCAATGCTGGTATTAACTGCAGGTGGTGCTACTGAGCAGCACTCACTGGATTCCTTCATTAAGGACTTATGATCCAATCGTATCAAATGTTGTAATGTCTCCTTTAAAGGGGATGTGGAAACATAATGAATTAAAATAAAAGGAGGCATTTAGGGCTATTTTGTAAAAAAGGAAACAAAACTGTTTCAGCTCAGCCATCTATTGCAGAAACAGATGCTATGTCATAAACTCCTTTTGTTTGGATAGTTTTACAGGGATGACATCTGTTTGACAAGGGAATTTTGGTGCTACAGTGGTGTCAAAATCAGTTCTTTCAGAAACATTCTAGAATCAGTTATGCTTTCTGGGGTATAATTTAATGAAACATTATGGTAAAACATTTCACTCTGTAGTCGTTTCTAACTTTAATTCTTAGCAAATCTAAACAGGAAAGTCACCCCAATATGTTTTATTTCCTATAAACACTATATGCTACACTCGAGCCATTTAAAGTATATCAATTTAAGTGAGCTGCAGCAAGGAAACACAGCTTAGTACACTTTATCCCCAATTCTCCCAATGTGGCATCCGCCTTTTCATGCAACTCTAATTAAATCTTTTGATTCTAATATTCCTATTACCAGAAACCCGGCCGACTGGTACCTAACTAGTACATAAAAAGATCTTGTGTTTTTTTAAAATAATGCAGATGAAATCTGGCAGTCATACTTGGGTAAGAATAAGATCGCAGCAGGAAGCCTGAGTTAAAGTTTGAGGTGGGGGCCTACCATCTGCAAAGGCTCTGCACTCAGCAGGTCAGCTGGCAGGGGAGGGGAGGCTCTCCACCCTGCAGCTTCTCCTGCTCCCTTCGCGGGGCCTCCCAAGGTTTGTGCAGTGGCTGGGCTATCACAGGGTACCACACTTATCAATGGTGCTATCCCCTACATGGCCAAGGCTGAGAACCTACTGATCTAATACTTCTAACCTGCACCCTAGTAATAACTGACCTCATCCAGCACTTGGCACCACCTTAGAAAAAGTACGATTCACTCACATCCATCATATACAAATAGGGTAGAACACAGTCCTGAAAATAACCCACATGGCAACGAGGGTGTTTTTGCTTCATATGCTAGTCACTGCAGCCTGTATAAAAAATACACAGATACCTTCCTGAACACATTTCCCATCAGTTGTATCGCTGGCGATTCTTGGCTCGGTAGAAGCTGCTACTGACAAGGTGTCTGGAAGACTGTGTTGCTCTCTCTCGTGATTCCTCAGTTGACTCTACAAAGTGGAGAGAAATTACCATGTAATTGTCAGTAAATATACATGTCCAAATACTAGGAGGCTGCAGAAGGGCTTAATTGCTTTAAGAAAATATTACCAATATTTAAAAATCAAATCTGCTAAAAGACCGACACATTTGACAATTTATAGACAAAAGTACACTAGATAAATTATAATCTCATCATAAAGAGAGCTCTTCTTTTTCTCCAAAAGGAAGTCTGCTTTTTTTCCCCCTATAGACAGAGTCTCACTTTATCTCCCTTGGTAGAGGGCTGTAGCATCGCAGCTCACAGCAACCTCCAACTCCTGGGCTTAGGTGATTCTCCAGCCTTAGCCTCCAGAGTAGCTGGAACTACAGGCGCCTGCCACAACACTTGGCTATTTTTTTGTTGCTGTTTGGCCAGGGCTGGGTCCGAACCCGCCACCCTTGGTATATGGGGCCGGCGCCCTGCTCACAGAGCCACAGGCGCCGCCCAGGAAGTCTATTTTGGGTGGTATTTGTGCATGACACATGCCTGGATCAACTACTAGGAGGTCCAGAGGAGGAAGAGTGTTCAGAACAATGCAACGTTTTCACAAGAATAAAACCAACCAGTAATCACTGGACTCCTAATTTTTGCCTTTAAATATCAACTAAATGTGTAAGAGTGACCTAATTGGAACTGTTCCTCCAATGAAATCTTCCTCCTATACCTTGACCTCATGAATCCAGACAATAGCAGCAAAAGAAACTCCTGGAAATTTCTGGAACTCGCATTCCAGCCTATTTGGGTGTGCTACTTGAAATCTCAGGAAGGGTAATCCAAGCAGCAATGAATCTCAGACTCAAAAGTTCTTACTCCTGATCAGCTTTTCACCACCAGCTAGACCCCAACCCTGGTTAACCTGAGAAGAAAAGTCAGCATCCCAGTTAGCCCTTTAGGATACACTTTCAAAACACTTTTCTAAGAGTCACCTGGCCTACTTGGTTGAGAAAATCCTCAAACGATAATTCAACAAATGCAAGTTTCCTTTATAAAAGAATAGCATTTCATACAGGATATTGGTTTTAAGGTCAGCACACAAGACGAAATCAGTCAAAACAACCCTTCAAAGTGGCTATAGAACACTTTCTATTTCACCATACTGCCTTTTACCAAGTTCAACACAGCCCATTTTTCACTCTGCATGATACAAATTACTGCTGGCTGTGTGGTAGCTAAAGGGACTGACATGCATTTGGGGGTCACGTAAGATAAAAAATACGCATTTATTTTTTATCTTGATGGTATATGGTTAAATATGTGTAAGTGAAATGTACGTATGATGTCAATCCACCGTACATTCCCTTGTAACTTTAAATTGACACTTTAAAAAAATATATATACCCGCTAAAACACTAATATCAAACACAGAGGCTGTTAAGGAGGCAGCAGGCATTCCAAAGGCCTCGACTTCAGTCCCAACTTTAACACTGATTAGTTGGATCCTCTGGGCAGATTATCCAACCTTCCTGGGACTTATTCCTTGTCTGTAAAATGGGGTGGTTGGGCTAGATCTGCAAAGTTCCCTCCTTGATCCAGAACTCCGATGCTCACCTTATAATGGAAAGATCCCTGGCACTGCTTGCACTGGTATACCCTGGCCTTACAGTGGTTGACCATGTGGCTCTCCAGACCCTTACTGCTGTCGGCGACGTGCTCGCAGATGGGACACTGGTAGGGCTGTCGCTGCCGGTGGACTCGCAGGTGCTGCTTCATGTGACCTTTGTTGCCACTCGCGTAGTGACACAGGCGGCAGCGGTAGGGCCGCTCCGCATTGGGGATGTACTCCACCACACTGTTTGCCGACAAGCTCGCCTCGCTGCTGGGCTGGCACTGGGCATTGTCCTGCAACTCTTTTAAAATGTCATCATCTGAAGCATTCTGGTCTGTCCTTTCTCGTAACTTCTCAATCACAGTGAGTAAGGACATGCTGATGCCCGTCTTCACTTGCCCGTCTGACAATTCTTGCCTTCCCTCTGGGAGCGCTACCAAGGTGGAGTTACTTTGGTTAAAGCTAGGCAATCCATCTGGAGAGTTTCTAAGTGGTGACATCATTTTTGAATATGCTGCCAAGGTACTACTGTCTACTTGCCTTTGTCCAGTGCCTGGATCTAAGAGGTTTATGTCTCCATAATGCCCGAGGTTGGACCTCGTCAGCTCTGCGGCCCTTATAGGCATCGTGACAAGGGCTTCTGCAGCTAATGAGTGTAGTCTAAGAGACTCGGAATTTGTTCTCCTTCGGCCTGGTGGGGCGTTCTCGTCAGCAGCCAGGCCTTTACTTATTAACTCATCTTTCTTCTCTGCGCTGCTCCAGCCTATGATCAACCCCCCAATATCGACAGTACATTTATCAGCACAGTAAACATCATCCGTTCCTTCACACCCAATCTGGGCTTCTGTCTGGCTCAGGTTTTTCCCCTCTTCAATTTCAGCATTCATGAGGAAATGTTTCTGTGAAAGAGTTTCTTCAGCACTTGGCAGTCGCTCCACTATCACATTAACGTGACCTTTTCTGTTCGGGCTACTGCTGATGATTTTCTGTGCTGATGAGAGCAGGCTATCAGCCATCAGGTTCTCCTCTGTGTCAGAAATCACAGCTAGCATTTCTTCCTCGCTAGGGTCAAGGGTAACTGACTGACCTAGAGGCATGCACCTTTCTGTGCTCTGTTCTAAAGGGGATGACGAGGCTAACTGTTGTGAACTGCAGATCTGCACTTGGACTGATGGTCCGTTGTGGATACTCAGTTCACTGTCTCCAATGGCAATGACGACAGCATCGACCCCACCGGGGGCAGCAGCCACTGAAGAATCCAGCAAGCCCAGGGGTTCATTTTCATTTTCAAAGATGGGATAGGAGCAGTCAACCTCCCCCGCGTGTTTCCACGCGTGCGTCTTCAACATCCTCTGCTGGCCGCAGGTGTAACTACAGAACAAGCAGCGGTACATGCCATACTGCTCATACGCATACCACTTCCTCCGGCCCATTCCTGCCCCGGCTGAGGTCAGGACAGCGTGTGTTTGTGGACTGTTCACGAGTCCAGGAACACCAGGAACGGGCTCACTGCTTCCTTCCGTTGCTCTCTGCTGTGAGGAGCTGGAAGAGCTTGCACCCTCCTGAGCTTTGGCTTGAGTGTGACCAGTGGCATCATTTTCATGGTCATTTACCACGTGAGCTTCAAGTTCCTCTTGGCTTTTAGAAGTGATATGGCACTCTGAGCACATCAGGATCACTTCATTCTGCTGACCATGCTGCTTGATATGATCTTTTAACACAGGAAAAGAGGATGAAAGGAACTTACAAAGGCTGCATTGGTAAGACATAGCTTTCCCATCGCTCTGGGCAAGAGGGTCGGGGGTAAGATTTGTTTGTGACATCTCAGCGCTTCTAGTATCAGCAGCAGGTGACTGGGTTACTTTAGCTGGAATCTCACAAAGTTCTTGGGTGTCAAGAGAATGTGTTACAGCACTTGAACGTCCGCGTTTTTTCCCAATTAAAAGACATTTTTGTGACTTTTCATGTTCCACTATCTTGCTTAATTTCTGGATAACATGGATTAATGGGTCTGTTTTATCTTTCCTTTGCTCATCAATTACCAGCGAAGGACTGATGATACTTTCAGCAGTCAGTACACCTTCCTGTTCTCCAACGTCTGGCACCAACATGGCAACATTGCTGCTTTCTTCCATATCTAAAAAGGATAACATCCAACAGAAAGAATACCGGGTTACAGGATAATTACCGGAAAATTCAGAAAATGACATTCATTTTAACCTAAGGTAGGAGCTCTGTATCAACATACCTAGCTATTCCCAATACAGACTTAAGTTGTTTGCAATTTCTCTCTGGAATACAATCGTCTATAAAGACTGATGATGGAGATCTTTCCATCCTTCCCTTACTTCTTTGGAAATGACTTTAACCATATTTATCTTGATTTTTCTTTACTTTCTTTGCCCTTGACATCCAGATGAACCCCATCAATACTCCCTTTTGCACAATGCCAAGAAAAAAAGACTCTTATTCCCCGATTAAAGGAATACAGCCATGCTCGAGACACATGGAACACCTTAAGTTGCTGAGAAACATTTTATAAAGTCGATGACTGACTGATACAGTACCTGAGAAATTATTTTTTACATGAAATAGAACTATAGTTTTGTTATTAAAATCACAAATTTTTTTCTCCCCCAATTATGACACCATATGGTAAAGAGCACAGTGAATTTTGAGAAGTACTATGCAAACGAAACTAAATAAAAGCAATGATCCAGTTCCTGCTTTTACTTCCTTTGATTTATCTTCCTCAGGATAAACCACAAACTATGCTGTGGTTTTTTCTGGAGGTCACATTAGTGGTCAACGATTACTCATAACCCACATATACATCTTTTTTTTTTTTTTTTTTCTTTTAGAAAGGGAAAAGGGCATCAGAGAAGGAAAAAGTTGATATCCCAGCTGGGTTTCAGGTGCAGACATGAATGGAGAGAGTCCTTCGAACGGGTTATTTCTAAGTTCTAACAACATGTCCAAGGAAGTCACTAAACATAAAACACTCACAGATCTTTCTGCCTAAGTCTTGAATACTCTTTATATTTCCTGGCAGTGCTTTCATTTCAGACATTTCCTTTGGCTTAAAGTGAGATTAATTTGTTGACTTGGATCACATTTTTAAGTTTAGGCTTTTTTCCAGCAACAAGTTTTGTTTTTCCACATTTTAGGTGCATTCTGGAATCTTACTCACAACATTCAATAAATGCCAGCAAAATTTTTAGTGGCACTAGCTACAGACCAAAGACCATACTATTCTTAAACTTCAGTCACAGGCTCTGAATTCTTATTTTAGGTGGTGAATCATGGCTTCTCTTCCCTGCATGGCTGAATCAACATGTAAGGGCCACTGGGCCCCTGCCAGGACTATACCTAAACTACTCCCTCCCCAGTGCTCTGACCAGCTTCAGTGCCAGGACGCCCACGACGACTCTGGGCAGCAGTTACAGTGTCTCCTCTCTTCTTTCCACTTCTCCTGGCACACTAGCTTTCTAGATTTAGGTCCACATCAGGCAAAACTACAAACATTTTACTCTTGGCTTCTCTTTCTTCAGTAGTACTTCTTCCCTCCTTCCTAATACTCTGCCCTACAGGATCAGCTTTTTTGTCTTTTCCATTGACGGCCCTCAGGGCGGGAACTGCGTTCAACAGCCATGACAACAATGACAGCCGTTCCAGCTCCCCAAGGTCAGCGGACCTCTAGCCACCACTCCTCCCAGCAACCTCTCAAAAGACAAGTCCTGCTTCGTCTTTCTCAAGTAGCAAAAACAGGTCTTCCTAGATTGATACATTCAACCTTAAGCCACTAAACCGGAGACAAGAGGGGAAAATTTGTTTCTTCAGAAAAATGCTTTTGTGGTCTCAGAAATCAACTTTATTGCCTTAGAATTCCACATTTTTAGGCCAAGGGGAGCTTTGGCTCTTCAGGCGACTACCGATTGCCCTTCAGGGTGATTAACTTAAGGCAGGGGCCACACGAGGCGGTGTGATTGTATTTGTTCCCATCTTGCTTTTTAACTTCAAAATAAGATATGTGGGCGGCGCCTGGGGCTCAAGGGGCTAGGGCGCTGGCCCCATATGCTGGAGGTGGGAGGTTCAATCCCAGCCCTGGCCCAAAACCACAATAAATAAATAAATAAATAAAATGCTTTGGGGAAAAAAAAATTCAAGATATGTGCAGTGTGCATAGGAATTTCTTCAGTTTTTTTTTTTTTTAAACTATAGTCCAGCCCTCCAACAGTCTGAGGGACAGTGAACTGGCCTCCTGTTTAAAAACTTTGAGGACCTCTGACTTAAGGCTTTATTTCCTTCAGTTTGATTGTTAAATGCAAGTTAGTTAAATAGTAAGTTTAGTAATAGGAATCCCTGAACGCTTCAGTCTCTGGAATATCTCCACTGCAGATCTACAATCCTCCTCCCATCAAACACAGCATCCGTGTGGGGTGGCTATAATCTCCAGGTTAACAGGTCAATGTTTGTTCAACAGACTTTGCACACCCACAAGGTTACAAGAGTGACTCATGTTATCTCTCTTCCACTCAATGATACCATAGTAGGGACAAAGAACAGTGCAAATTGCTCCCTGGAGATATTTCAGTGTGTACCTTAAAAGAAAGTGAACTGGAGAGGAGGACAAGGAGTTGTCTTATCTTAAGAAAAAGGCTAATACAAAAGAATCTGACAAAATGTTCGAATTTTTAAAGCTGTGTCTGCTCAGGCATTAAGAGCTAATGGAAATTTGCAGCAGATGCTCCAATTTTCCCTGAACATTTATGTAAGTATCTCGTTTTAGAGGCTGCATACATTTGGGGATAAGTACAGTAATGGCAGCTATAAAACAGATATGACAACATAAAATACATCAAAAAACACCTGAAAAACCAGTTTGGGCCCATGTACAAAATCAACATACAAGTTAAATCTCATAAAAACAAAAGTAGCTCTTAAAAAAAGGTTAGATAAACAGATCGTAATAAAGTATATGCAGAAGGGAAGTTACCTTAAGGCCAACTCTTCAATTTTCACAAAAATGTTACTTAGCCCACAAAAGCACATACATACACTGTACACACACGTGTCTATTTATATGCATACACAGTAGAACCTCTGAATGCTGATCACCCACGGGACCGTAACAAACAGGCCTTCAAACAATATATGAAGGTCAACATGAGGAACTAGCCCTCAGTGTATGTGGTACATGGCCAGACTGTGAAAATAAGGTCAACTTAAGGAGGTGGTCAGTGTAGGGAGGAGGTCAACTATGGAGGTTCTACCACATATGAGACTGTATGTCAAGTTAAGTAAAATTTATCTGAATAAAAGAGATGAAAATAAGGAATACAAACACAATCCCACTGACTCAATAATGACTTCAACATGGATTATGCTAATACCCTCCTTGGCTTCCCAGAGATCAGTGTAAATGTGGCTTTAAAAGATTACCATGGTGGTAGTGGGGGGTGAAGTGGAGAGGGTAGGGATAAAGAATGACAAATTCTTAACTGAAGTTGAGTGATGAGTACATAGGATTCAATAGTACTATTCTTTCTAATTATGTAAATGTTAAAAATTTTTCTCACTAAAAAGTTAGAAAAAAATTATGTGCAGGGTATAAAGCAAAATACCAAGAACAACAGAAATATTTTAAATTCATAGTACTCAGTTTAAAACTGGGCTGAGCAGGTGAGACTAACACATTTAGAAGTTAAAAACAGGCAGGAGTACACAAGGTAAAATGGAAGGCGAGGGTCCACAGCAAGACCCTGCAAGAGACCCAAGAGTTCCTGGGGCTGGGAAGGTAAGTAAAGGCTTCTTGAGGAGGTAAGATGTACACCAGATCCCAGAGGAAGGGGAACGTGCCAGATGTCACCCTTTTGCCCTCTAGGCTCACGACGTGTCCAGGAGAGATCACATCACTAGGCTCCCCTGTCCTCTGGTTTCTGGTTGAGGTTAGCCGAGGGAAAGGCACAAGAGATCAGAGGGGAGGGAAGAGTGAGAACAGAATATTTGATGTCCTGGCTCACTACCTCTTGGACTGGCTGTGCTCCTCAAAAGAAGGTCACTTTTCTCCGGGTGGGCTGCTCTCTCTGTAACACTCTTCTGACGCTGCCAGCTCTAGATAACCGTATCATCCCTATGATAACACCTTTATTATCAGTATCTCTATAAATATGCCCTCCTTAGGTATCCTAATTTGTGTGGCATTTGCTTCCTTAGAATACTGTCAATGCAAGTTGACAAAAGCATCAGAATGACAAGAAAGGCACCTGTAACATGACTGTATTTTTCTAAGCGAGAATAAGCTCACTATGTAGGGGTTAGTGAAAAGATCAATATGGATGTTCACGAGGAGGAGAGGAGACAGGAGGCATTAGCATCACAGGAGATTTCTTATTTGAAATCTTCAGACATAACACAACAAATACATCAAATACATAAACAAATAAACAAAAGCTGCTTCCCAAACCAGAAAAGTTCTATAACCTTTTCCACTGAGTCTCCCAAAGTGTTCCTTGACAACAGTCTCCGTAGGCAAAAGCTTATAATTAACATCTTTAAAAAAAAGAAATTAAAAGCTAAATTATTTTGGTTTTTAAAATTTCCTCCTAATTCACTATTTGGTTTATTTGTGTATGTAATTAGTTCTTTTTAGCTACAGGAGCGTGGTCATCGTAAGTAAAACCAAGTTGAGCAGTTAGTGTGGATCTGGAGAAAAGGCTGTAATTTCCTGGGTACATGTGAAGGCAGTACAATATGATTAAAGGAATAAGAATTTGTTCTTTTTCAACTAGAAAACTGAACAATGGAAGTAATGGCCAATTAATGCCCATTCTTCCTATTTTAACTCTGAAATAAAAACACTGGCTCAGCTCACACCTGTAATCTCAGCACTTTGGGAAGCCTAGGTGGGAGGACTGCTTGAGACCAGGAGTTCAAGAACAGAAATCCTGTCTATACAAAAAATTAGGGGAAAAAACATTAGTGTGGCATGGTGATTTAGGCTCATCGTCCTAGCTACTTGGGAGACCAAGGCAGGAAGATAACTTGTGCCTAGGAGTTCAAGGTTGCAGTGAGCTCTGATGGTGCCACTGTACTCTCCCCTGGGCAATAGAGCAAGGCCTCTCTAAAGAGGTGAATGAATGAGTAAATAAACAACAAACACAAAGAAACCCCCAAAAGCACCCATTTATTTTGTTCTAATAAAAAGAAAGTAGAGGAGGACATACACTCCTGGACTCCTCCCCCGAGTGCCCCGAGTCAGCTGTGTGACCTTAGGCAAGTCACTGTGTCTGTGGGAGGAGCTGGATGAACTTTCAGGGCTCTGAATTACAAACTGTCTATAAAAAGTTATAATATTCTAATTTGGCACCTGCAATTAAGACATAAGGTCTAACTAACATAAAACAATGTTCAGATTTACTATCATTTATTGAGCACCTATATTGTATGCCGCAGACTACACAAATGCACCAGGGAACCCTAGTCCTGCAGGTCAAGTAAAGGGTGTAATGTCTATGGAGGTGTTGTTTAATACTCACCTAATTCCTGATAGCACTAGCTTTTTCTCTTTCTCTCCTTTTTTGCAGATGAGGAACCTGAGACTACTATAGTAACTACTTTAAGAACTGAAATCCAGGTCTGTCTGATACTAAAACTATGATTTCTTGAATACACCACATTTTCCCTTAATTCTCAGAGAATAAAAATGTACAAAGTACTGGTAATGAAAAGAGTAACAGCCCCTTATATCTAAGCTGTATCAAACATGTTAGTGTATTTGATTTTTATAACTCTTTGGGACAGGTGGACATTACACAATTTCATAAATAAACACTCAGTGCAGTTTAAGTGACTTACCCAAGGTTACATGGCTGTTAAGTGGCAGAGCCAGTGTCTTTCAAATCAATTCCTGAAATTAATACAGTCCCTTGGATCAATCTTCAAAATCCAGCTGTGGCCAAGAATGAAAGTATATAGCATCAAACACTTCTCTTTCTTGGTTAAACAAAGTAATGATGTTTTTGGCAGTGAAAAATTTCCCAAAATTCCACGTCAAAAAGAAATTCAGAGTAATGTTCATGCAACCCAATCACATGATGCAAATTTAAAAAATTTACCTAACAAGCAGACCTGAGTAATTCCGCAGAAGTTAGAAACAAACAATAAGCTCTGGACATTTCTCCTAATAATTGAAAATGTTATGTTTTACCTCAGAATTTAATTAACTGCAAACACTACTGGGGTTGTGACAGCACTTTCTAATGAGTATGGAATGGTAAACTGCAATATTGCTATTTTAACCTTAACCAAAAATACAAACTAAAGAGTGAGTCTGCAATTTTTACACAGTGGGCAAAAATAGCTGCATAAAAAGATATGAGTGACCTATATATTTTCCAAAGCAGATTCCTACCCTGGCTCTCTTTCTTTGCTACTGTTTCTCATACTAACTAAAACGAATCTAAGAGATCAAAGAATGTTCCTTTGGTTCACCTAGAATGCAACTATTTTATGGATTACAGTTAAATAAAATAGTTCACTGCCAGGGCAGAAAGCATTATCTCTGGGCCTCTCATGAAGTTAATTTTCAACGAGTTAGGGAAGTAAAGGAATCTTTTAATCAAGAACGCAACCCTTACACTGAGTCTGTGCACAGTACTCAAGAAAGTACAAACTCTGAAGAGGTGATAACTGCCCCAGAAGAGAGATGCGGACTGATAGCAAATTACAGACCACTGCAGAAACCAAAAAAGACCGTCCTTAGCTTGGGAAGGTGGCCTCTGCCTTGTTAATAACCATCCTGACCTTGCACACAAAACCATCCACTCTGGTTGCCCCCAAGATCTTAAAATGCGGGAGTTTTATCCCAAGGGTCTCAGCGATCTCCGAATCCAAGAGGGTTGCAGTAAATGCAGAAAACCAGGGATTGCTTTCTTTCTTTCTTTCTTTTTTTTTTGGTATTAGCTTTTTCTACACTACGCAATAGCTAAAAAGGACAGGGACGACGAGGGGCGGGGAGTTGATAAAAGTAATAAAGCAACGCGGTGCGAGGCAGCCCCGCCGGCCGCGGGAGGGACGCGAGCGACGCCCCGGGCGGACCCGGCCGGTGACAGCGGGCGGGAGCGGCGGGTTCCCTCCCACCCGGCCGCAGGGCGAGCCCGACCTCTCCGTGGGCCCTGCCGTGGGCTGCGCAGAGGACAGAACGGGGACTCGGAATGTGGGGTACGTGGCGAACACTGGGCAGGTTTCGACAGGCTGAAGAGGAAGCGGGCGCCGGCGGAGGCCTGAGGGGAGGATGCACATGGCCGGCGGCAACGCCACAGCCGCGGGCGGAGGGGCGGCCCCGGGGCGCGGTACCTGCGGTCGGGCGGCGGCGGCTGCTGCTCCGCGAGCCTCCTTTGGCCGGCCGAACCCCGGCCGTGCCCTCGCCCTCGTCCTCGCCCACTATCTCCCGGCACTTTTCCCCCTTTTCCCCCGCCTTCCCCCTCCTCACCCGGAGCTCCAAAATGGCGGCGCTGGGGACGGATCACGTGAGCCGCGGGCAGGTCAGGTGACCCGAATGGCGCGCGGCGGGGGCGGGGCGATACCCGGGCCCCGCCCACAGGCATCCCCGGCTGGCGAGGCCCGGCGGGCGCTAGGCGGGTTCCGCGGCGGCTCCCCGGGTGGGCTTTGGGCCCGAGGGGTCCGGCTGTGGCGGGCCCTGCCACCGCCCTGTCAATGGCCGTCTAGGTCAAGAGGTCAGAGTGCATCCACTGCGGAGTCTTCTTCCCACGGCTCTTGAACCTGCTGAGGGCCTTCTCCATCACCCCGTGCACCTGTCGTTGGCCTTCAGCAGAGGGCATTGAATCTTTCAGCCACGTTTTGGGGCTTATTTCCTTTTGGTGGGGGCTGTACATACTTTTTGAGGTGTTCTTGGCTGATACGTAGAGGTCCTAGCTAGGTTCATGGCTTTGCTTTAGTTGTGCCAGTTGAGGGGCAGAGGGAAATCTATTTGCTTGAGAGATTTTCAGGGCATGTAGATCCGGACTTGGTCGTTCCGGCTAATAACACAACCTCAGTCCTCTGAGGGCACGATGATATTCTCATTTGGATCTGTCTCATGAAATACACACCAGGGTGCAGGCTGGCTCCCCTCCTAACACAGTGAGATCCAAAGTGAGTGAAGCATTCTACCCAACTTCACGAAGAAGAGCTTTACTGTATTTAGTAAAACTAAAAACTATACTATAAACTCTAGTACTATACTCTAGTACTTTACTATAAACTCTTACTGGAAGAGTTTTACTATATTTAGAACCACATAGAGTGGTGCTTGGGTCTGGACTCAGTGGAAAGTGGGCATAGACGGAGAAAGGGAATATAACTGAAGATTCTGATCATAGTAATGGACTGGACTTGTTTGTTGAGATAACTCATGGAGACTTACAGATATATTAACAGCACTTTACAGCAGGCTGTATTGTCAATGTCCTAAGAGGAAGAGCCAACAAAATTTAGAATCACAGTTCAGCCAGGCTGGTAATTCCCTTTATTGTATTTTAGGGTACCAATTGATCTGAATTTGAGGGTTGGGAAACCCCTAAAGTTAGTTCTGGTAATCCACAGGATCCATTGTCAATTGGATAAAATAGCTAAGACATAAAAATAAAATGTTGAGTAACTTTTCTTTTAAAGGTAAGGGGTTCTTCAGTAGATAACCATGGAAAGGTAGAAGATAAAAAAATGAAGGAAAGCCAGAAATACAAAAGAGTGAAAGTAAGAATAAACAGCTACCATAAAAATGTTTTTTTTTTTTTTTTTCCTTTCCTTTCCTTGGGCTACTGGCACAAACAATCCTAGTTTATAATTGTCTGAAGAGAGGCTTTTCTTTAGCAATGTCATAGCTGAATATCCATGAATCTGAAAGTAGAACAGTAATCAGAATTATTTGATGAGGGGAGAGTGCAAAACAAAACAGAAAATGTAATCTAGGGAAAACAAGGGACTTCTAAAACAAGTGAAAGAAAGTGTACTTTGTCTGAATGCCTGTGGTAGTCATCACTGGTATTCACCAGTTTTTCCCATTTCCCCCTTTCAACATGAGGTTAGCTAGAACTTCCTGGTTACTCTGTGGCTTGGGGGTGTGACCTGTGACCGGGGTTGGCTAATAAGTGGTGCACAGAAGTGAGGGCATCCTCACTTGGAGGTGCTCCATCCTCAATTGGAGCTTTCAGTTGCCAGTGAAGTTCCTCCAGAGAACTCTTTTTCCTTCTGGCTTGATAACTGGCAAGTGGTGGCCACGCTGTCAGCCAACATCCTAGGGGAATGGTGATGGACCCCAGCTAAACCAGGGTTGGTGTGTAGAGTGGGCAGGCTTCTGAGGATTTTGGAGCTGTTTGTTACTGCAGCACAACATAGTCTTTGCTGATGCTCTTCCCTACACTGAAGTAACGGGAAGCACCAGAGCCAATCAGAAGAAGTCATTACAGGCAGTGTTAATGAAAGAATTAGGACCTTTGTTCCTGAAGAGTGACAAGGTGTAAAACCTAGAAAACTTCAAAATGCCTGTGACACAAAACCTCAGAGTTTCTCTTTCCTATAATAGAACTCTTCTGAAAATTACAGAAAACATTGAGGAATCAGAGGAATGCAAAGTTATTGAGATGTAGTCCCATTGCACTTGTGGACATTCCACCTAAACTCTCCTTTGCACCTTCCCCCTACCACAGAAAGTTATTTATCATGATTTAATTAACCAATCATAGTAAGATTTAGTGTTATAGATAAGAAACTTGCTTGTTCAGTTATCTGGGGCCTGTTCGGTAGAATCGATTCTGTTTCCAGATGAGAGATGACCCAGTAACTGAATCCCTATCTCCACATCTCCCATTATTCTACGTTGGGGTCATTAATTAGTTGATGAGGTTAAAAGTTTTACTTCTTCTACAAGTATCATGGATCTATATGTATAAAATGGCCAAGGAGTCTGATAATACACAGTTGCTTTACACCTAAAATCAGAGCACTGCTTGGATTTTGGGGACACTAAGGACAGGGCAGTGAGTAAGTTGCCAAGGTGATGACTGGTTATAAACCAAACAGGACACCAAACCACTTGAAACTTGAGGAAGACCTACCTGTTTCCAGCCACGATTCTTATGAAGGACACCTTGTCTTTGGTGTAATAAGATTGGATTAGATTTCTTGTGAAGGGATTAATCATGTAAGTCTTTGGCATGGCACAGAAAATTGGACGAGACGTGTGACCTGTATTTCTTTTAGCTGTAATTTTTGTCGTGACCTTTAGAAAATATATTGCCTCACAAAAGGAAAGATTGTGGAAGGGTGAGAGGAGGCAGGAGAGCTAAAAGGAAAAAGGATGCGATGACATGAGCTGAGAAAATAAACTTGAAAATTGTTCCTGACTTTGCTATTTAACTCCCATGTGACTACGAGCAGGTGGGCTCCATTTTTCTGATGTTTTAATCTAGTTTATAAAGCAAGTTCAATTTATCCTTTTTTTTGTTTTTTGAGCTTCAGATATCTAGTATACAGAAGCACAGAGTTTAATTGTAGGAGTCCTCTAGGTTCAAAATGGGACTTCGTCATTAAGAATAATGGCAAGGCTTGATTTTATTAATGAACGAAAAGATTGCTTGGTGTAAGTCAGAAGGAATGCGAGATTAAAAGACATGATATATTATTATATATACAGCTGTCAGTAATAAATTAGCATTAGCTGTAGGTTCCTATCATTTTGCATTCTCAATATACACCTAGAAATACTTCATAATTATAGTTCAGGTCTCAGCAATCATAATAAATTCTCCATCTGTCACTCATTCTGTGCTAAAAGCCACAGACCTACATTATTTTTCAGCAGCACACCGACATCTCAAATCTAGGGCACTGGGAGGCTGCATGTTAATTTATTTCTTACTGAGGGGGCCCAACTAAACTGGAAGGGAGGAAGAGAAACAGCAGAGGACGCGATTGGGACGGGTGGGCTTTGCTTGGCTAACACAGATTGTGCTGAACTTGCAGCTCATCTCTTTTGGTTATGAGATGCTGACTGCGGAGCTCACCCATGGCCAGTGTAGCCTCCGTGGGGTAAAGGTTGTGATGGAATTCTGTCTGGAGTTCTAGCCCTGAGATGCTCTTATGCTCAGGACCTTGTACAGATGAGAATCAGTGGTGGTGACATCTAGTGGCCTCCCTGGAACATGCAGTCACGCCACTGAGCGCTCTGGTGGGGAACTGGGACATTCACCTTACCCAGCTAACTCAGGCCTGACCCTGTGGCCCCTGAATCAGTTTTAAGAGTTTGATCCTGGCAGAGATTCCCTGAATTCGCGTCGATTTGTGGTTGGGATCCAGGAGACGCACCAGCAGGCTGGGGGGAGTGGAGGTGGAAGGGGGGCTGCTTTGGGGCCGACAGGAGGCTCTTTTCAGTTGAGTCTGCATATGCCACAGACTGGTGCTGCAGCAGAGCGTGGCTCGGCGGAGCCCGCGGTGGAGCAGGGCGTTTGCTGAGCCAGACTGTCTATCTGCTTCAGCACAGACTGGTTATTGGAACGCTCAAGCAATTTTCAGTCGTCTTTGTCAATAAAGTCAGTCTCTTCTCTGCAAGGGGAATGAAAATGAGATTTTTCAAGGCCTCCAAAGGGGCTCTTTCCTTTTGCCACTTTATCTGCCCAGAAACCAGGCAATAGCTCAGCTGAGTTGGGTGGTAGCTATTTGCTATGCCCAAGACCCTGTTGACAGGTAATACCACCTGCTTCGGAACAAGACAATGGGATGGTAATGGGATAGGGTGAAGTTCTTCCCACAGAAGCAGTTTTCCCTAAAGCAGTGGGCTTTATTGATGAGTGAGGCAGAGGAAGAAAATGAAGAGGAGGAGGAGGAGGAGATGAAGAACGACGCTAAAAGGAAAAGTAACTGTTAATGGAACTGAGAGGGCCCAGCTAAGGGGTAATCCTGCGACTTAGAAATATGTCATTTGTTATTTTGACAGCTCCTCTTGAGGCGACAGACTAGGAGGAGCCGCTGGCATCATCATCAGCTGGCTGGGAGCTCTACTTTTTGCTTCTTTGAGGCATCAGTAAATGGATAACCACAGATAGTGAGTAGTCTGCTGTCTAAGGTTCCGGCCTGAGCTCCTTCCATACTGTGGAGGGCTGAGCATAGGGAACATCATGTAACATTTGACCTTTTGGGTTATTTCTTTCACTGAGAAAGGAGGATGAGTGAGAAGGGCAAGGGAAAATGCACAAAATCCCCAGAGAGAGTCCGCACATGCGATTGTCACCACGTCCTTTCTGGCCTTCGCAATGAGCTCCACAAAGCCACAGGGCAGGAGGGCCCAGCTGAAATCCGCTGTGAGTCACAGGTGGCATATCCAGAGTCAGGCTCGGACAGGGCTGTGGTGTGTAAGGAAGCTTTGTGAGCACATGGCCAGCCTTCCATGCCCTACACCCCTCTTGCGTCAGGCTTCTCCTTGAGCCCCCAGCTCTGGGCCACATGTGGGGAGACCTCTGTGACCAGCTAACGGGAGGGGGCAGCCTGAATGAGCTGAGTTTCAGAATGGGTTGCCTTGGTATGCAGAAAAAAATGTACCAACATGAATGGAGGTGTGAGGTAGATGTAGCCAGGGCATCCGTCCAGATAGTGGAGACCCCTTTGGCTGGCTTGGAGGGCTTGGAGTGGGGAGCAGGGTGCCGTATGGACAGGAGGTCATGTTGGGGCTCAGGCGGGGACCAGGCAGGAACAGGCAGTAAGCGGCTGCCTGATGGAAGGCCCGTGTTAAGGCCGTGTGTGATTTCACACAGCTTTGTGGGTTTAGCTCTATTGCCATTGATGACGTGGATAATTGCTGCCCCAGCATCTGTCCACCTGGCGTGGCATGAGCTCCAAGTGTCCAGGGAGCTGATCAGTGTTGCTCATTGGTATTTCCCCTGGCCTAGAACAGGACCGAGAATGTGGCTCTATTCAGCAAAGACTCAGCAATTGAATGGAAAAGTGATTCCATCGAGCAGGGACACTCCCAGACATGGACTTTATTGGAGGTGCTGCTGCTCCACAGCAGTGTTTTGGGAAGATGAGGCTTCAGATGGAGGGCTGGGGGCTTGTGAGAGAGAATAAAGGTGGCATTCATTAGAGACCTGGATGTAGGTCTCAGAGAGGCACTCGGTCTAGAGTCTGTGGACTGGGGTTATTCTGTGCTTCAAAACCTATAAGCACTCACTACCTTTCTGAGCTAGGGCAAGTGACTTTACCTCTCTGTGCCTCTGTTACTTCATCTGTAAAGTAGGGATAGTGATACCTACCTTAGAGGGCCGTCACAAAGTTTAAAGGACGTGATGTGCACGGGGCACTCATGTGCATGTCATAGAAAGCGATGGGGAAACAATATAGCAAAGATTCAGATAAACATGACATGAAACGGAAGGAGGAGATGGAGTTGAGGGACACTGCGGACAAAAGATGTGTAGCATTCGATGGCCAACTGGAAATAGGGTGTGAAGCCAGGGCCAGCGAGCATCTCTGCTCCTTGCTGTGCCCTGAGCGGGAAGCTGGCTCCAGACGCCAAGGACAGAGGCAAGCGCGGAAGTCAGATGACACGCAGAGAAGTGGAAGAGGGGGCAGAGTCACCCAGCTAGTCTATAATCAGCTTATGTTGTGGAATTTGATGTGAGCACGTTAGTAATGTCACATATGAGTACGTGGGTTTTCAGCCTATTTTTCCTAAATGCGGATTTTGTTGGCAACCGAATGCGTGCTAACACCCTAAGATTTAGTTACATTTTGGTTAAGAAGTCCAGAAGACTTTGGACTTGGCTTTGAAAAATCGAAAGTGAATTGAATTTGCATGATTTAAGTGGCTTATTCAGATTAACACTGCTATCTCTTCAGATTTAAAAATTCAAAGGCTTGAGATTTGATATTTCAGCAGCAACAATGACATCTAGGGGTTGGTTTCTACAGGTTTAATCTTAGATATAGATCCTACACATTTGGGAAAATAAACAGTGCTAACATGTTTGTTGCAATCCAGAATGTCTGCTTGGACCGCGTGAACTTGGGCGGTGGCCAGGGCAGCCCTGATACATCAGAGGAAGGGAAAAGCTGGAAGAGCTTCTGCTGTCATCTAAGAAAATTACTCTCCTTCTAAAATTGCAACACTTATCAGATTGCTTCGTGTGCTAATTTACCACCTGACCTTTTAGCCAGCGGTGTGGAGTCCTTCTTGGCTTTCCCGTTTGATCCACGTGTGTTCTTCCCACGGATGGTAGAGCCACGTCCCCTGCCTGGAGAGGTTCTCAGGTTCTCCCTCCTTTCATTTTTCTCCATTCTTTGAGGAGCCAGTAGAGTGAATCTTTTACAATTCACCTCAGCTCTCCCCTATAGTTTTTATCAGATCCTTTTAAATGAGAACTACATCAGTCATCAGACTCTGGCAGCCTCTGGTCTCTTGTCAGAAAGTCAGTTAATAACAGGGTTGACAGTGCACTTCTGGGTGTAGTCTGGGGTGTGTGTGTGTGTGTGTGTCCGTCCCAGGGGGGTTAGGTTAGGTAATGAGGGGGTCATGAAAGGCAATACACATGGATATAGTCCGTGGAAAACATACAGCTCATCTAGAAGACACCAAACACACGTGTTAAAAGAAAATAAACTACATGAAAAACATCTATGAACGTAATGGGACAATGCTCAAATATTCAGATGCTAACCGTGAAAGGTTCCTTTCAGCATGAAACTTCTGTGACTTTTGTGCAGATTAAAATTAGTAGCCAGCTATATTGACACATAATAATGTTGGTGTCAGCCCGAGAATCATAGCTGCATCATAGGTTTTTGATGTTCTGGCGAGAGTGATACAAAACAGAGCCGTCTCATGGTCGAATGTGAGTTCATGCCCCGTGTCGTCAGCTCCCACGTTTGTTTGTGGACTGCACAGAGTCAGCTGAGGGACGTGAAGTCTAGAGATTGCGCTCTGCTAGTTCAATTCTCTGTTTACCTTCCCTCTCTGCCTCTCTCCCTTCCTTCCTTGACCTCTCTTTCCTCCTTTCTTTCCTTCCTTTCAACACGGTCTCCTCTGTGGCCCAGTCACACCTCACTGTAACCTCAAACTCCTGGATCCCGCTGATCTCCCTGCCTCACCTCCGAGCAGCTGGGCCTGCAGGTGCACACACCGCTCTCCTGTTTCCCTCAGATGAGCTGGGAAGTACTTTTCATTTCAATCCTTGCTATTGAGCTTTCTTTTTCATTTTTTAAGTGTGTTGGTCCAGTTTCTTGCCTCGGCAAGTAGAGTATCCAGAACTGATGCATGGCGGGTTGTCAATTTCACCTTTAAAATTTATTTTTCTAAATGCTAATGGGGTACAGATGTTTTTGTGATGTGGCTACGCTGTGTAATGCAAATCAGTGTGCCTGTTACGGGGCAGTGCTCCTTGGCCCCAATAGGTAGGTTGGTAGGTTTTTATCCTTTACCCCCATCCCACCTCACTTTCTAAATAGCCCTTCAATCTTTCCCTTTCAGAAGGGTTTTAAACGTTTCCATTGGCTTCCAATAAAGAGCCAGACTTTATTTTTTATTATTTTTATTATTATTTTTTTTTTTTTCAAGAGAGTCTTATTTTGCCCTCTTGCCCTGGGTAGAGTGCTATGGCATGGTAACTCACAGCAACCGCATACGCTTGGGCTCAAGCAATCCTCTTGCCTCACTCAAGCCTCCTGAGTAGCTGGGACTACAGGTCCCTACCACTACACCCGGCTAGTTTTTCTATTTTTAGTAGAGACAGGGTCTCACTCTTGAGCACAAGGGATCCTTCTACCTCAGCCTCCTGTGGCGTGACTGGAAATTCTTGTAACCCAAACTCTGAGCAGAGAGTCAAGGAAGAGGGTTGCATTCTCACAGCTCTGAGCAAGACCTGCATTCAGCCATCTCTTGGAAAGACATTTCTAAAAATTATTTGGCTCACTAATCTCAGGTTATGTGCCATTTGGTGTTTTACCTTTAAGGGAGCGATTATCAAATGAACCCTGACTCTGGAACAGACGTTTGTAATTTGTAATCTATTTTGAAAGAAAAAAATAAAAGGTAAACTCAGGGGAACATAGTGCTAGTACCCCAAATCCTCTCTTGGATGTTTTTCCAATTGTTTTTACATTTGTCCTCGTTTTCAAAGCCAGGAGAAAGGACATAGTGTAGTGTGGTGTTTTTCATCCTTTTTAAATCTCATGGTATATTTGAACCTGTAGTTCAACTTCCACCACTCACTTAAATTATGTGGATCCTCCCCTCCAAAAAAAAGAGGAAAAGAAAGAATATTCTGGCTGGATGAAGTGGCTCACACCTGTAATCCACATGCTCAGGGAAGCTGAGGCGGGTGGGTCACTTCAGCTCAAGAGTTCAAGACCAGCCTGAGCAAGAGGGAGAACCCGTCTTTACTAAAAATAGAAAAGCTAGCTGAGCATTGTGGCGGGTGCCTGCAGTCCCAGCTACCCAGGAGGCTGAGGCAAGAGGGTCACTTGAGCCCAAGAGTTTAAGGTTGCTGTGAGCTGTGATGCCACGGCACTCTACCCAGGGTGACAGAGTGAGACTCTATCTCAAAAAAAGCAAATATATATGCATACATACACATATACATAAACTTATTGTGCTTTGAACTAACTTCGAAATAATTTAATTAATGATCTTTCAAAAAATTTCGTGGTACACCTAAGATCCTTTCACAGCACACCAGTGTATACTGATTGAAAATGTACACGTTAAGGGCTCAGATTCTGGGTCTGGACTGCCTGGGTCTAGTTCCGAGCTCTGTCACTGCCACTTACCAGCTGTGTAACCCCAATTCCTTACCTTAACCTGCAGAGGGTCCCATTCCACAGCTTGTAGTGTTACCACATGAATTTTATGAGTGAATACACTGGAGAAAGCAGTGTGTACGCGTTCGCTGTTATCACTCCCTTAAAAGCAGTGGCACGTGGCTTTTATTCTGACTCAAGGGCAGAATTCTGCAGCTCACCACCTCTCTTGTTCACTTGTTTTGATGTTAAAGCACCCGAGGTTGTGCATGGTGCTTGGGGAGAATCCTGCTTTCAGGGAAGTTACGATGCAGCGGCATCAAGAAGGTCCCTCTGGGCACAACTGCAGAAGGTACCAAGTCCATTCACTTGTTCAGTTTCTTGAGTGCTGACCGTGTGCTGGGTGCTGCACTTGGTACTAGGAATACAGTGGTGGGAAAGACAGACCAGATAGCTGCTGTCATGGACCAGTGCTAGGAGGAGATTAGCACTGAGTGAGGGGACAGGGGAGGTGGGAGTCCCTGCTTTAGAGAAACAGGGTGTTCAGGAAAGGCTGCCCTGAGGAAGACCAGAAGGACGGTATCCAGGGGTTGATGGTTTCAGCTTTGGGGGACCACAAAGTGAATTGAGCCTGGGCTGAGCGGGCCCAAGCTCAGGAAGGCCAAGTGAGCACCCAAACAGTCTTGATGAAAATGGTGGGCGCGGGTTGGCAGCGGGAAGGTGGAGGCATTTGGTTACCGTGCTGGGTGGAGGAGCGAGATGGTGGCTGACGCCGCCTGGGGCCTGTGCGAGGTTCCTCCAGCTCCTGCCTCGGCACCCAGCCCTTGCTGTTTTCTCCAGCTGGTGTCGAGCCATGCCGCATCCCTTCTTCTCTCCTTCTCAGGATGGGGAAGCTGGAGCAGGTGCAGGGCCGCCAGCGAGTGAGCCCAAGAGCAAATGGGATTTTAAAGTTGTTAGGGCATTTTGGCATCAAGTTCCCTGAGATGAACAAAGTGTCTTGTCTGGTAATTGCAATTAATGGCTCTGCTATTCAAGCATATCCGTCAATAAATCTCCTCTAATAACCGATTGGGCACAGTCGTTGCCATAGTTATGTCTCTAAATTGAGCCCAGGGTAGTTGGCCATGACACTGACCTTAGTGGGGTCAGGGCTGCTTCCTGACTGTATGACTCCACATCGTAGGAATTAAAGCTTCGCCCCCAAAGATTGGCTTCCAGCCAGCTGTACGACAAGCTCAGCCACTCAGCTTAACTGCCTTGGAGATTTCCTGTAAATCTCTTAAAGACAGAATAAAAGTCTTTGAACCTAGTCACAGCGACGGTTGTAGCAATCCTGTCCCATCCACTTTTGCACAATGCCGATACGGTCAATAGGGAGACCCCACATCAGATCTCAGTCATCAGTGTTAATTTTTGTGGCAGGCCTCATCTCTCGGTCCCCAGCTGATGCCTTACCATGGAGTCATTGTCTTAATTTCCTTCCTTCTAGACCAGTGTTTTCCAACCTTTTAAATTTTTAAATTTTTTATTTATTTTTTTTTTGAGACCGAGTCTTACTCTGTCACCCTGGGTAGAGTGCTGTGGTATCACAGCTCACAGCAACCTCAAACTCTTGGGCTCAAGCGATCCTCTTGTCTCAGCTTTTGGAGTAGCTGGGACTACAGGTGCCTGCCACACCACCCAGCTAGTTTTAGAGATGAGTTCTTGCTCTTGCTCAGGCTGGTCTTGAACTTCTGAACTCAGGCGATCCACCAACCTCAGTTTCCTTTCTATCTCACGGCACACTTGAACCTATAGTTAAACTTCCACAGCACACTTAAATTATGTTGATTAAAAAAGTAAGAAAATATACATATTGTGCTTTGAACTTTTGATAATAATTTAAACTAATGGACTTTAAAAATTTTTGTGGCACACCTAAAATCCTCTCACGGTACACCGGGTGAAAGTCTCTGTTCTAGACGATGCCTTTGCCCATCCCCAAATTCTGTTTTCAGGAGCTTATCTATCTCTGAATCCCACCTTCTGGCTCTCCCGTGGGCCATTATCCTGCAGCGACCACACTGGTTTGTTCATTTCAGGGTTCATCTTCCCAGAGCTCCAGCCATCAGAGACCGTACCTGTGCCTTTCCTCCTTTCGTAACACTCCTCATATCCTCCAGAAATCTTGGATTTCTAGAGCAACATCTCAAAACCCAGTTTGGAACACCTAACGAGGTGGGGGTATTTTTAAATGTGTCTATTTATACATTGGAGGTGACCGAAGGTAATTGCATGGAAGGTGGAAGAAGGGATCTGGAGGCAAAAGTCACGTAGTCTCTCTTCATTCATATCTGTGCAAAAGCCCTAAAACAGGAGAGTGTGGGGGGCGGGGGGGACCAGGGAAGCTGCTTTTTCTGTCTTTGACTGGGACCAAGGCTTGATTTAAGCCTTCTAAACTCTTGTTTTCATTGCTCTTCATTTTTTGCTTTCCTTTTCTTTTGCAGTTCATCTCAGAGTTCATGTTGTAGAATTTTAGAGCTGGGAGGATCTCACGGTGTGCTTCAACAGTGTGAGGTGGTGAGGCTGAAGGACCCCCTAGCCGAGCCCTCAGTAATCCCACACCACCTCAGGGCTCTCACAGGGTGTGGCAGAGCTCGGTGTGTTTACCGAAGGACTTTGCAAGAAAAATCGAGAATGATTTCCTTATGCCGGAGATCTACCTCGAGGTGAGATGAACTGTTCATTGGTTTGCTTCCTAGCTTTTTCAGTAACTTGCAAATTTAATAAAAATGACATGTCTGTTTTCAAAGTGGATAAAGGCTAGAAAACTCACTGGTCAGTGTAGGAATCCTCCTCATCTTTTTTTTTTTTTAGAGACAAAGTCTCACTCTTTTACCCTGGATGGAGTGCCATGGTACCATAGCTCACAGCAACCTCAAACTCCTGGGTTTGAGTGATTCTCCTGCTTCAGTCTCCCAAGTAGCTGGGACGACAGAAGCCCAACACCATGCCTGGCTAATTTTTCTTTTAGTAGAGATGTGGTCTTGTTGTTGCTCAGGCTGGTCTTGAACTCCTGAACTCAAGCGATCCACCTGCCTCTGCCTCCCAGATGCTAGGATTAGAGGCATGAGCCATGGTGCCCAGCCCCTCCTCATCTTTTGAACTGTAGCATTTCAAATAAATACTGAAAGAAATGGGTTTGGACAGAAGGAACGTACATGCTGTGTCTCAGCAGCTTATAAAAGCATTTGATGGACGTTTGATGGAATTTGAATTATTCAGTAACTGTTAAATAGAATTTTGGCTCCACTGTTAATGATATGTCACTGAAAGGAGTTAGAAAAATAGCAAGGGATTTGTTTTAATAAAAGAGGAGAAAGGGAAAGGTAAATAAATTCAATAAACGCTTGAAGCTGAACGGTTGGAGGTACCCCTTCCTTTCTCAACTCTCCTTTCTTCTCCATGCCATTTCTACTGAGGTGTTTAACATGGACGTTCATTCTGTTAGTGCTGGGTGTTCCTGGGTCTGCATCTGAGTGAGGGGACTGCCCATCTCATTGCGTTCTCTCAAACTCATGCATTTGGGATGAGATCACTAGACCTCATCCCAGGTGCACTTCTGCCTACCGGCAGCTGTATTGTTCAACACAGGGCTTAGAGAAGGCATAGAGCACAGGTAACTCTCTGCTGAATACTTTTGAATTCCAGCAGAGGGCAGATGGCAGATGGGACTGTTCACCGCAGTGCGGCTCCTTCACGCTGTTTGTACATCCAGGGTGCACGCAGCTTGTACCTGGCAAGCCTGGCCATGCTCTGGCACTGGAACAGAAGGGCTGGCTCTGGCCCTGCTCACAGAGGGGGCTGGAGAGAACCCTTGGAGGCAGGGGCACAAGGAACCAGAGACATCAGAATGAGAACTGGTGCCCAGAAGGAGAATGAATGAAACGGAGGGCGAACCCATGGAAAGTGAAAGGAGATGGGCAGGTGTTAGGAGATCAGAAAGGAAACGCAGGTTCAGGCCAGATTGGAATGGAGGAACCATGGTGGGGATGGGGGGCTGTGGGAAGGGTGTCACAGAGAGGCCAGTGCCGGACCCTCAGAAGCAGCCTCCCCTTGATTTACCTCCTTATACCCATCCCCATTCCAGCCTTCCTTTGTCTTCAAAGTTTTTAACTTCCCCTTTGCATTACACGCACAATCCAGAGCGGTTTAAAAACATGTTTTATTTTTGCTTTTACATTTCAAGTAGTTAACACACATAACAGTACAAAACTGAAGACAAATAAGAGTGTATAGTGAATGTTAAGCTCCCCCACCCCATTATCCGACCCCCAGTTCCTCCTACAGAGGAACCATCGTTAATGGTTTTTATTGTTTTTTATCCCCCAAAGAGATTCTATGCAAATACACACACACTAAGCTGACTATACACACCGTTTTGCACATTGCTTTTTTTTTTTTTTTTTCACTTAACCATATGATCTCAGAAATTGTGCCATACTGGTACGTATAGAGCTGCCTTGTTGATTTCAGAGGCGGCACAGTATTCTATTTTATGGATTTTGCCGTAATTTACAAGTCTTCTGTTGATGGGCATCTAGTTTGTTTCCAATCTTTTGCTGTGACAAACTTCCTCGTACGTGCATCTTTGGGCGTATTGATCTGACAAATTTTTAGAAATGGGATTGCTGGTCAGAAGGTATATGCATTTTAAAATTTGGAAAACATCACCGCATTTCCCTGTCTCCTGATTTACAGCACTACCTCGCCAAACCAGTGTTATCGAAAGTTGATCTCTGACAATCTGTGAGGCAAAACATGTATCTCCCTAAGTCGGCTCGCTGGCGTTCCCGTTCCTGGGAGCTGTTGGTTCGTGGGAAGGGTAGTTTGGATAAATCCAGATGGAAGAGTGTCAGGTTCAGGAAAGGTCACCAACTGGGAAAGATTTAAGAAGGAGAGAACAAGAGCCAAGTTAAGCTTCACGAAGGAAAAATAAACTCGAGGGCTATTTCTTTTTCTAAAGAAACCACTGTATCAGGAGGACGCCGTGTCAACATGCCAGTTGCACAGATGGTTCTTCCCGTCTGATGCGCTGACAACACCTCCCCTGGACCGTGATAGAAAAGGCTTTCTCCTCTGGCAGACGCAGCGCTCACAATGCCGTGGGCTAGCATTACTGGAGCATGTTTTCATGGAAAATTGCTTATAAAACCCATTGTTTCATTGCAAATAAAAGTTTAGATTTACTGTGAGGTGACCACCAAGTGGCGTTTTTCAACCATAAAGCCCTCTGTTATCCTCACGTGTTTTTTTAGTGCGGTTAGACTGAAGTGAGCCCTCTCATTTGCAGGGAGTGACCTTGAGGTGGCAGCAACGTCACAGTCAAGTCTGTGAGGTACCGAGTCCATTACAAAGCAAAAGTCAAAATGACAATAAATCAGAATAATACTGATTGTTATAATTTTATTATCAGAGCATTAGGTCAATAAAACTTATCTGAAATGTCATTTGAATTGTATACAATTTTTACTAGTGATCCAGTCTGCTTTAAAAGCATGTTTAAAACAACAAAATGAAGAAATCAGTGATAAATTGTGCAAAAGCTGGGACTCGTCTCATGCCGTAGTAAAACTAAATTCTCTTTGGGGTTTTGCATTGTAAAAATTATTTTTTGTAGAATTTTTACTGTGCTTTAAGGCCCTGTGTCTGCCTGGCTGTATTTAGTACCCTATGGTCTGATTGCTAATGTTTTTTGCAGGTTGTCTGGCCTTTTTGCTTATAATTTTATATAGGAAAGTCATCTAATATATGACATCCTTTCAGGAAAGGAGAATGTGGTGGTTTTTTTTTTTTTTTTTTTTTAATAATGAGGAAAAATGAAACTTATTTATGAAGGAAGTTAGAAAAATTTATTGAAGAATCACTATAGGAGAAACATGCAAATTAAAAAACAAACAAACAAACCAGGGAGCTTCCAAGTAATGAAATAGGTGTGTAGAAGGCAGGATATTAGGTGATGTAATATTGCTTATATCAGGTATAATACTTGATTACTATGCATTTTTATCTTGTCAATTGTTATTAGATTATCTTAGTATTACCATGTAATTACTTAAGATACAAGACACTAAAAATGTTTAGGTCCATATTTTTGCAAATTTTTTTTTTTTTTGCATTTTATGTGATAGGTTGCTGACACGTTAAGTTGTGGGGAGTTGGAAAAATAGATTCTGAATGCGTTCCTCGTTTGATAATATTAATGATGTTATGGTTATCACTTTGGTCTTGTGTTTTTTTTTGTTTTTTTTTTTTGAGACAGAGTCTCACTCTTTCTTCCTGGGTAGAGTGCTGTGGTGTCATCACAACTCATAGCATCCTCAACTCATGGGCTCAAGCCATCCTCTTGCTTCAGCCTCCCGAGTAGCTGGGACTACAGGGGACTGCTATCGCAATGGGCTAGTTTTTCTATTTTTAGTGAAGACGTGGTCTTGCTCTTGCTCAGGCTGGTCTAGAACTTCTGAGCTCAAGCGATCCACCTGCCTTGGCCTTCCAGGGAGCTGGGATTATAGGCATGAGCCACTGTGCCCAGCCTGGTCTTGATCTTTGATAAAATCTTTTGAAAGAAAAGGCAGAATTGAGGCAGTCTGCTGTGCTGTGCAGACATTGGACTGGAAGTCCAGTGGCTCTCCTGTCTGAGCTGGGATGGTATTAAGTGTGTATATGCAGCCATTCAATTCACAGACATTCACAAGCTATGGGTTGGGAACTGTGTCGGGTACTAGAGGCCCTGAGATGAAGAGTGGAGAGGGAAGGTGTAAAAATGAAACTTTTTACAGCAGATGCCATGCAGGGCGAGGTGGGGGGAGGATCCTAGCAGTTGAGCACGGCTCATAGGACAGAACCGAGCAGGCCTGGTTTCTCACAATCCTCTCCCTGACCTCATGTTGCAGAAGAATTGTGATCATCTCCTTTGTACAGACAAAGAAACCGAAGTAGTGAGACATGACCCTTTTTTCAGGAGCAGGTAGTTAATGGAGGCTGAGCTGGGGTCTGTACACAGTCTGTCTCCATCTACCCACCACAGCACACCCACCCTTTAATTCTTACTCAGAAAATACACCCTTTGTCTAAAGCAGCGATTTTCAGCTGGTGTGCCGTGAGAGGACCTTAGGTGTACCGTGAACGTTTTTAAAAACCACTAATTAAATTATTTTTGGAAGAAGTTCAAAGCGCAGTAAGTATATTCTTTTTTTTTTTTTTTAATGAACATAATTTAAGTGTGCCATGGAAGTTTAACTATCGGTTCACGTGTGCTGTGAGGTAAAAAAGATTGAAAAACACTGGTCTAAAGAATGTAATAGATGATGCTGTGTCCTAGAGCAGAGCAGATATCTTAGACAGAAGGAAACCAATCAGCAGAGAAGAGCAGTGGACAGAAGTGACTTTGACCTTATCCTGGGCCTGGGTCATTGGTTTAGGTCCCTGTGATTATCAGTTGACACAGATGGGAAGTCTTATGAAAGTTGCGTCTTAGAATCACATCCCTGGGAAGTGGACCTATCAGTGGCCAGAGCTGGTCAGCCTGCCTGGGTCAAATTCCGGGAATAAGACACTGGATCTCAGCTCCAGCTCATCATCCATAAAATGAGGGATACCAAACGCTGGTCTCCTCACAGATGTGCCTAAAGATTGAAGTGGATGGTCCCGGTGATGGCTTGAGCCCAGAGTCTGGCATGTTAAAAGTGCCCGATAAGTGTTTTCCGTAACTATCATCATCTCTGATGGCCTTTTCCTCCCGGGCGATTGGCATAAATAGATATGTCAAAGGAAATCCAAAACAAAATTAAATTAGAAGCTCACATTTTATCTGAATGGGCAACTGAGACAAAAATCAAAGTAATGTATAGTTAAATGTAAATAATTGAGAAATGCCTTTGGGTAATAGCGGCCAGCGTTGCAAATCTCAAATAAGTTGATTATTAGATAAGATCCTTATTCATGTCTCCCAAGAAGTTATTGATTTAATTTTTGGTGACAGCATCAATTTGAGGGGGCTGATTGAGTATGTTGGAAAGTATTTATGTAAAATGGCCTAACAAGACAAGTTCTTTGGACTGCAGTAAGGGCAGCATCTATTTCTGTGTTTCAGAAGTGACCTGCCTTTTGGCTGCTATTTTGCGTGCTGATAGGGGAATCCGGCCATATCCCAGACCTGACTGTATTGGCCCCGAGAGCAGCTCTAATTTGTCTGTTAATTTACACAATGCCACACACTTCCCCGGTTAAGCTTATTTTATATTTTGGAACCATCTCACCAACACATCACCAAATAGGCTATGTCCCCCATGGCTTGCTAACACTGGGTTCTTTGAGGCAAGTGTGGGGGAAATATTCTCTTCTGGAAAATAATTGTATTTGCCTGAAGTCTTCAGAGGTTAGATCACAAAATACTTAAAACAATTCATGGCTCTCCAGGGTGCCACTTTTCAATCAGCACATGTTGGTGTAAAACCGATGAGCTGTGCGACTTCTGGGCCTGACCTAAGGGGCCGTGGTGCCTGGAGGATTATCTGGACCATCTTGGAAGCAGGGCTTGGTGGTTGCTGCCCTGAGTTGATTTAATCAAGTGCTCAGGCCTGCCTGGTGTATGCTTCCTGACGATATTCATCTGCTCACGGTCATCTTTCTGTTTTTGGTAGTTGAAAACAACCATGTAGCTTGTCAGAAAATCAATAGGCAGCTTGGCTTTGTTACTTTGAATGTGACACATACACACACACATACACTTGTGCACACAAGACCTGCAAACTCACATGCACACACATACTCTTTTCTGATGTCTCTAAGCTAAGAAGGCCTTTTCCATTGTAAATCAAAGACATTTGTTGTCATTGCCACCAAAACATTTCATTAGAGCCATTTAAGTTTCATGTGTTGGTGGAGTGTGGCTTTCAAGGGTCCTGATTAGCTCCATCCATTTCTCACTGAAGTAGAAATTGCAGCCAAAATTCATCTTCCAGAGAGACGGACCCTACATTTGCCTGCCCTGACCCTTGTGGGAAGGAGGTTTGGGAGTGAGCTGTTTTACCCAGCAACCCAGCAAGTGTCCCGTTGTGGAAGGAGCAGGGACACACATTATTGAATGCTTCCTGGCATCACAGTCAGCATGCCTTTTCTCCTTCTGTTCTGGACAGAGGTTAGGGGGAAAGTGGGGAGGCTGATCACAGATTTGTCAAGGAAAACGGTGAACTCTAAGGCAGCTCCATGGGGCATGCTTGTACTCTGATACTTGGTTCAGCTCAAGGTTTTAAGTTTATGTGGACCAATAATAAGAGACAGAGACCAGGATGACTGCGTCTCTGGGGATGGTTCTTTTCTGTCCCTTAAAGAAGAAATGTCCAACTTTTTCCGATGGTGTCAGACACTGGAGAACATTTATATTTACAATTGAGATTATTGAAGTCTGATGCATTTGTACCAAAATTACTTCCCACCACTGCCTCCCCGACCCCGGCACCTCCAGCTCAATCTGCTCCAGACCAAATTCCCAGGTGTCTTGCTCACCACAGGGTTCTAAATTATCCAGAGCCTGAAAGGAAAGTAATAGAGAGGCCTAGTCCTCCCAACAAGAGCAGAAGGGCAGAGAACGGCTGAAAAAATGGATGGAGCTCTTCCCTGCAAGAGCTTTAAAAAGGGCTCATTATTTGGGTCACTTTAGCTTCATGAGTTCAGCTTTCCAAGATGCTAACCTGATCGAACTCATTTTATCATCTTCCTCATCATTGCCCCATCCTTTTCTTCTAAGAAGAAAGTGAAGTGCCATAAAAGATTCTGGCTGTCCGTGGAGAGTAGTTCCTCACCAGGTTCACAGGCTATGGTGCTAAATGCAGAATGAATCACCAAGCTGGCACCCAAAAGCGTGCCATCCAATTGGCTAGAAACTGTGTCTCATTAGAGGCCATGCACACAGCAAGCAAATGCACTTGGAAATAGCCGTGTGATTCCTTTACAGGATTCACAGAAATGATGTTTGCTGCTAGGCAGCCAATCGCTTCCCATGAATTTGTTGGCAGTTTCTCTTCTTCCATAATCTGCCTCTTGTAAAATCTCATCCCTCCCTCATGCCCTTACTTTGCTCTTGCCCTCTCCCATCCACAAAAACCTACTAGAATTCTCAAAAATAAATGCTCCATTCTCCATTCTTGAAGCTGGCTTCCAGACCCCCTGGGTTGTGTTTCAATTCTGGATCCCCAACCAGACAGTTGGGTTAAGGCTTCTCTCCTGCCCTTTGCAGATAAGAAACACATTTCTGGCAGAGAAAGGGCCTGGCTGTGATTGAGCCTCCACAATGTGGATGTTTACATTTATGCCAGCATTTGTTTCTAACCTCTGCTTGGCATTTGTTCTTCTGAAGAAGTAGGTTCAAAATCTTCATATGCAAACAAAGCTAAGATATTTCTCACGTTGAATGTTGTCACCATTTATATTTCTTATGAATTGGATCCTAAGCTCCTGAAAAACAAAATACAACCAAACCTTGTATCCCTTTGAAGAATGATGGAAAGGGCTTGTCATTAATCCTGACATGCTATCCTAGTAATACCCAGAGGGAAAAAATCATTTACCACGAGGACATTTACCCTGGAATGTGTATTCCAGCTCAGTTCACAATTGCCAAGACCGTGGAATCAACCCAAGTGCCCACCAACCCAGGAATGGATTAATAAACTGTGGTATATGTAGACCATGGAATACTATTCAGTCATAAAAAGATGGAGACTTTACATCTTTTGTGTTTACCTGGATGGAGTTGAAACACAAGAATGGAAAAAAAAAAAGTATATAATGTACTCAATACTAATATGAAAACAGTGGATAAACAACTACACTCCTACATGAAAAACACAAGTATATTCTAGTGGGAGAGGAGGGGAGAGCAGACAGAGGGAAGGGGAGGAAGGAGGGCGATTGGTGTGGTCTCACCTAATGTGCACAATTTGAGGGTGTTTGGCACACCTCCTGTGTGAAGGACTCAATTACAAGTTGAAGTTTACCTTAGAAATGAAAATAATGTAACCTAAATATTTGTACCCTCATGTTAATCTGAAATAAAAAAGTAATGAGCCATCTTGCCTGAAAAAAAAAAAAAAGCCTGACACACTGATAATTTATTTCCATCAAAGAGTTGTTCAAGGCAAAATACTCCAGGAGTTACCCTGGGTTTCTTTGTTTCTTCAATGCTCATAATGTCACCTCTTCAGAGAGGCTTCCTGATCACCTAGGATATAGCAGTGGCCTCCTTGACCTTGCCAATGTCTCTCACTCCACCCTATTGTATTTAAGACATTTTCAACTTTCTGAAGTTATCCTGTGATATGTTTACAACTTGATCTTTGGTCTCCCCTTGCTTTTATGTATGAGGTCTGACAGTTAAGTTTGTGAACTTGCCACCATTCACTTATATTGGCAGCACTGTACAAACAACTCAGCAAGGTTTCATAACCTTAGTCTATCAGTGTCTTGTAGCTGGGTTCCTGTTGACGTGTGGTGGTGTCTTGCTGAGCGGCGTTCATTATTGTTGTTGTGGGGTTTTGTGCACTATTGTGAGAATGTCGGATGGAGCTTGAGTTAGAGAAATGAACAAATGTTTGCAAATTTCTTGTTAAATTTGGCAAGAGTGGAAGTGAAATCAGGGACATGTCAGTCCAAGTTTAATGGGGTTAATGCCATGAAGAAAATGGCAGTGTACAAATGGGTTGACCATTTTTCTGAAGGGAGAGAAAACAACACTGATGAAGAGATGTCAGGTGGCCAGTTATGAGCAGAACTGAAAAAACATTGCAAAAATTCATTGAATTATGTTTCAAAATTGTCAGCTGACTGTGAGAAGCATGGCAGACCTAGTAAACACTGATGGAGAAACAGTTAGGAAAGCTTTGTTTTTTTCCATTTTTTGAGATAGAGTCTCACTCTGATTCTCACTGAAGTGGCATCATCATAGCTCACAGCAACTTCAAAATCCTGGATTTAAGTGATCCTCCTGCCTCAGCCTCCTAAATATCTGGGACTACAGATGCCCATCACAGTGCCTGGCTAACTTTTCTGTTTTTAGTAGAGACAGGTTCTTTCTCTTGCTCAGGCTGGTATTGAACTCATGAAGTCCTCTCACGTTGGCCTCCCAGAATACTAGAATATAGGAGTGAATCACCACACCTGGCCCAGTTAAGAAAATCATAACTGAAAATCCTGGCATGAGAAAGGTGTAGCTCTTGCATCACAACAATGCACCAGCTCACACAGCACTGTCTGTGAGAGACTTTTTGGCTAGTAAACAAATAATTGTATCAGAACACCCTCCCTACTCACCTGATCTGGCCCCCAATGACTTTTTTCTTTCCTAAAGATGAAGGAAGCATTGAAAGGAAGACATTCTGATGACATTCAGGACATCAAGGGTAATATGACAATAGCTCTGATGGCCATTCCAGAAAAAGCTCCAAAATTGCTTTGAAAGGAGGACTAGGCACCTGCTTTGGTGAGTAGCTTCCCAAGGGGAGTCCATTGAAGGTGACTATAGTGATATTCAGCAGTGAGGTCTGTAGCACTTTTTCTAGGATGAGTTCTCAAACTTAATTGTTGATGTTGTCAGAGGAATTGGGACCCCATTGGCTGCTCCCAGCTGTGTGGAGATTCAGCACCTAGGACAGTGCCCAACCTTTTGTACAAGAGAATGATTGAGTGAGCTCATTCCAAGTCCCCCGTCTTTTTCTCTATGATAGTTTTGTGATTTATTTCCTGTTTTCCTGAAAGTTTTAAGGGGAGCAGCCCTTCTGGTTTCACTTTTCATCCTGCTTTGTTTGTAAAATAGCCTTGGAGTTGTATAACTTTTTACTCTGTCATAGAAGTCATTCTGTATAAAGCTATCCGTGGCTGTCCCCCAATATCAGAGGTAGAACCGAGGTTCAATTTTAATTTCTTGCTGTGTGTATCCAGAGCTAATCTGTCCTGGGATGTCAGTGAATCTGAGGGGAGGTGCTGCAGAGGATGCCCCAGGGCTCTCAGCCCCTTAGATGACTTCTGTGAAGTCAGGAGAGGCCTCCTTTGCTGGAAAAATCATCAGAGAAATGCAAATCAAAACTACCCTGAGATATCACCTAACCTCAGTGAGAATGGCCCACACCACAAAGTCTCAAAGCTGCAGATGCTGGCATGGATGTGGAGAGAAGGGAACATTTTTATACCACTGGTAGGACTACAAACTAATACTGGCTTTTTGGAAGGAAGTATGGAGAATACTCAAAGAACTCAAATTAGATCTCTCATTTGATCCTGCAATCCCATTACTAGGCATCTACCTGGAAGAAAAAAATCCTTTTATCATAAGGACATTTGCACTAGATTGTTTATTGCAGCTCAATTACAATCACCAAAATGTGGAAGCAGCCTAAATGCCCACCAACCCAAGAATGAATTAACAAGCTGTGGTATATGTGTACTGTGGAATACTATTCAGCCATTAAAAAGATGGAGACTTTACATCTTTTGTATTAACCTGGATGAAGGTAAAACACATTCTTCTTAGTAAAGCACCGTAAGAATGGAGAAGTAAGAATCCAATGTTCTCAATTCTAATATGAAGGCAAGTAGATGAGCTAATATAAGGGGGCCATAGGGGAATGAGTTACTGGGGAGAGGGAGGAGGGGGGATGGAGGTCACAGTGTATGGTACACCTTTTGGGGATGGGACACAACTGTAAGAGGGACTTTATTTAACAAATGCAATCCATGTAACCTAATTCTTTGTGTCCTCAATGAATCCCAAACAATAAAAAAATTACAGAAAATAATAATAATAAAGAAAATTAGCTTGTTTGGCCTTTTGAGGAACTGGTGCTGCCTAGAAGCGGTACAGCCCAGTCACTGCAAGGAAAGAGGTCCAAAGGGGACAAAGGGATGGGACGTGGGCACTGGCGAGCCCCTCTGCAGAGGCAAGCTCAGTGTTCCCCAGTGGGCAGTCATAGTGGGGGGATAAAGCGTTTGTATGTGAGCAGGATATTCTTTTCATAACAGAAGTTGCCTTCTTTATTGCACATGTATGAGAATGGTGTGCAGGTGTGAGTGACTGATGCTGCACCTTGTCATCGAAGGACACCTACTGCTGTGGCCAGTGAAGTTCCTCGTGGCTCCCGGAGGTCAGCAGGCACCATCCCTGTTATGGAAGGATAGACATCCTTGTTTATTTTTTTATTAGAGATGGGCCTCGTTCTGTCCCCAGGCTGGGGTGCAGTGGTGCAATCATAGCTCACTGCAGCCTTGAACTCCCATGCTCAAGCAAAGCAGTCCTCCTGCCTCAGCCTCCCTAATAGGACTACAGTTGCACACCAAGACGCCCAGCTATTTTTCTCTTTCATTTTTTAAGAGATGGGGTCTTGCTTTGTTGAACTCCATAGTCTCAAGCAATCCTTCCATCTCACCCTCCCAAAGTCCTGAGTTTACAGGCGTGAGCCTGGAAGGACAGACACATTCTATCCCAAACAGCCTGGTTCCTCCGCCTCCCAGGTTCTGAGGTTTTACAAATGGATTACTAGGAAGAGGAGACAGAGATTGTTACTCTGGGTGAAATCAAATTGGGAGGTGGCTGCAGGGAACTCAAGGATAAGGAAAGCTAAAATAATGAACATCAATAGTGCATCTGAAGTGATCTTACATTTTAATCCAAGCAGTTTCTGCATATGCGATTTGTGAGAAAATTCATGATATTGTGGTGTGGCAAGCACACTCCCTACAAAGGCACAGATGCTCTGCTTATCACCATCATGGCCCCACATCATGTTGTGAAGACCGTGCTGGACTGAAATCAGAGTCCTACAATGTTGGAGTCAGAAGGACATATGCCCATTTGAAGGTTTAGTCGATAAAACCCGGAGAGGGGAAGGTGCTTTTGCAGAGTCCCTCAAAAATCCTTAGCTGCAGAGCTGGGTTTGCACCCAGGCCCCTGCCTCCCATCTCAGTGAGGGTGTCAGCTCTGCCCTGGTGCCCTGGCTCCTTTGTCTAGGTGGACTGTCTGTGCTCTGCTCCTGTTTCAGGATGAAGACCTCGTTCTTATCCTCTCCAGAAGTCTTTACCCAGAAAAGCCTTAATGATGGCAGAGGATCTGTGGTATAAAAAGAAATGTATTCAATCTTTGTCCCTTTAGAGTTTTTTTTTTTTTTTTTGAGATGGAGTCTCACTATGTCACCCTCAGTAGAGTGCCATGGCATCACAGGTCACAGCAACCCCAAACACTTGGGCTTAAGGGATTCTCTTGTCTCCTCCTCCCGAGTAGCTGGGACTACAGGCACCTGCCACAATGCCTGGCTATTTTTGGTTGCAGTTGTCATTTTTGTCCAGCAGGCCCCGGCCGGGCTTGAACCTGCCAGCCTGGGTGTATGTGGCTGGCACCCTACTCATTGAGCTATGGGCGCCCAGCCTTTTTTTTTTTTTTGAGACAGACTCTCACTCTGTCACCCTGGGTAGAGTGCTGTAGCTTCATCATAGCTCACAGCAACCTCAAACTCCTGGGCTCAAGCAACGTTCTTGCCTGAGCCTCCTGAGTACCTGGGATTATAGGCACTCTCCACAATGCCCAGCTAGTTTTTCTATTTTTAGTAGAGACGGGGTCTCACTCTTGCACAGGCTGGTCTCTAACACCTGAGCTCAGGCGATCCACTTGCCTCAGCCTCCCAAAATGCTGGGATTACAGGTGTGAGCCACCACACCCAGCCTTTGTCCTTTGTTCTGGACACAGAGGTCCTAAAATGCTTGGAATTTCCTGAGTGATAGGAGCATCTCCGTTGTTAATTATAATCAGCCCTTTTGATCACACTTGAGTTTACACAAAAGAGGTGATGTGGGCAAGGATCCCTAGAAGGCTTCAGGATGGGGTTGGTCACGGGAAAGACCAAGTTATTAGAGGTTTGGAACTTCCAGCCCCACTTACCAACATGCAGGAAGAGGGCTGGCTCCTGTTAAGCTCTAACAATTCATTTTTTTTTTTTTTTTTTTTTTTAGACAGTCTCCCTTTGTTGCCCTTGGTAGAGTGCTGTAGCATCACAGCTCACAGCAACCTCAAACTCTTGGGCTTAAGTGATTCTCTTGCCTCAGCCTCCCAAGTAGCTACCCACCACAACACCTGGCTAATTTTTGTTGCAGCTGTCATTGGTTAGCAGGCCTGGGCCGAGTTTGAACCACCACTCTTGGTGTTGTGGCTGATGCTGTAACCACTGAGCTACGGGTGCCGAGCCAGCTCTAACAATTCTCGAACAATGAGATTTGATGAGCTTCTGAGTTGGTGAACACACACCCATGTGCCAGGAAGGTGGCAGACCCAGCTCCATGGGGACAGAAGCTCCTATGGACCTCCTGCCCCCTCCCGATCACTCCCTACACACTTCCATTTGCAGCCTTTATAATTAACTGGTAACAGTAAGGAAAGTGTTCCCTTGAGTTCTGTGAGCCGTGATAGCAAATTCTGAATCTGAGGAGGGGTCTTTGGAACCCCTGATTCTAGGCAGCAACAAAAGTGTGGGCAACAGCTGGGGACCCACAACTTGCAACTGGCATCTGAAGTGGGGGAGAAGTCAAATGGGGTCTGATGCTATCTCTAGGTAGTTAGGGTTAGAATTGAACTGAGTCACTGGAGACCCAGTTGGTGTTTTCAGAGAACCAGAAAAATCCTTGGTGTTGAAAACCCACACGTTTTATGTCAGGAATGTCATGAGTAGAGAAAAAGTTTTCCTTTTAGGTTCCTAGTATTATGCGAAGATCTTATAGCCTCCTTAATAGAAATTTCAGCCAGGCTTGGTGCCTCACGTCTGTAATCCCGGCACTGTGGGAGGCTGAGGAGGGAGAATTGCTTGAGCTCAGGAGTTTGAGACTTGCCTGAGTGAGACCCCGACTCCTAAAAAAATGAAAAACCCAGCTGGGTGCCACGGCAAGCGCCTATAATCCCAGCAGCTTCCGGAGGCTGAGGCAGCGGGATGCCCACAGCTTGAGTCTGAGGTTGCAGTGAGCGATGACGCCATTGCACTCTGCTCGGGCATAGGGGGGGACCCTGTCTCAACAATAACAACAACCACAAATTTCTGTTTGCTGATGACCACTGTTGGTCATTCCTGACCGTCCTCTCGGCAATGACAGTCATGAGATCATGCCAGGATGTAGGATCTTCTTCCTTCCTATGCCTACTTTTCAGCTCTTCCCATAGTCCAACCCCCCAGCAAAGGCAAGCCCAGTGAAACAAAGCACCCTGCCATTCTACCCGATCATGAACAGCAGTTTACAGCCCACCATCTCCTGGACTATTACCCCACACCTCAGGCCACTTATCAAAATGTTTCCTCTAAACAGAAACCGTCTTTCTCCAGGAGGAAGTCTGAGATGGCGTTTCTCCCTCGTGTCCTGATCCTCTCACATCTTAGGCATCCCTAAATTGACCTCCAGGAACCTCTTTCAATCTCTGCTTTCCTGCTCTGGAAACTCACCTGGTGACTTCCCCCTGGTGTGTTCAGATCTTGACCTTCTGGACCAGAGCCGTGGTGAGGACAGGCAACGTTCTCCACTGCCTGTGTGATGGAGTGTGCACACCCCACCTAGGGGCACCCAAGTCCTCAGTCCATCCCCATGCAGGGGTGGACTCCTCCCTGCAACCCCACGAGGCCTCCGGGGGCCACACTGCTTTTACAGTTCCTTATGGGGAGCTGGCTGGTGACCCACGCATGGCCCATCCTCCCTGTCTTGGTGCCTGAGTGGCTGTGGAGGGTCTGCTGCTGACAGTCCTGGGTGTTGGCATGATGGTCAGCAGGTGGATCTCTGTCCAGTGATGCTTCTCAGTAGTGTCCCTTGACACGTCACCCATGCATCCCTCTCTCCCTGAGCTGCAAGTGCGGTGGGGCATGCTTAGCCCAGGATTTTCCTCTTGTCCCTCTCACCCAAGTCTCCTGTGCTCCCACTCCCACTGTGTCCCCTGCTGTCATGACGAATGTCCCCTGTGCCCTCTCCTCTTCATGCTCTACCGCAAAGCTCTGCTCCTTTTCAGAAGCACGTCTGTCTGACTTCTGCTTCCGGGGCCATCCTGGGCAAGGTCTCCCTGCTGGAGGAAAGACCACAGGGAGCCCGAGTTTTCTTCTCAGTGGGTGGACGGTGGGCCTCTCCCTGTCCACACCCCAAACCACGCTCTGCATCTGGTTGGGCGCTGAGCATTTACGCACATGGTCTTTAGTTCTCACAACAAGATCGGGATAGTAGATGCTACTATCACCATTTCTAAGATTAAGAAATCCAAATTCCGAGAGGTTCTGAAGCCTGTTCAAGGTCACCCACCTATTAGTAGCAGACCCAGAGGTTGAACCCAATCGTATTCGTTGCCAAAGCTGTGTTCTTCCCTTTGGCCCTTGTGAGTTGGTTACAGCCCCCACGAAAGACAACTCTGCTCCTTCTTTTCAAAACAAACAGGCAATTTGGAACTGAGTTGTTCCAGAGCTGCTGTGGAAGGTTGTGCCTTGATGTCAGATGAATGGCAGGTGGAAAGGTGGGCCCCACACCCAGCAGTATCCACCCTGGAGTCCATGCCTCCTGGACCCCACTTCTGTGCTTTCTGATCTGTATGGAGACCCGGAGGTGTGCCACATGCAGATAATCCAGGCTGGAAGAAGGCACACGTGCCCCTGGCTGGTGGCAAGGTCCCCAGATCTCAGAGTCCCCCAAACCTTGGTGGGCCCGGATGAGACTTTGAAGCCCTGGAGAGCCAGTGGGCGCCAGTTCTCTGGCCTTGCACCTTTTAAAGGTGTTGAGGGGACGGTGAAGACTGACGGGTGACGAATGTCTGTGTTGGCTCTTGTCTTCCTGCACTTGTTCATACCCCGCGCGGGGCTGAACACGCGTTGACAATGTTGCAAAGAGGGAGATTCGGAGCTGCTGCTGTTGATCTTTCTGTGCGGAGCGTTTGCATCGCAGCGGGCGGGGGAGGAAGTGGCTACTGCCTGGCGGCTGGCCAGCTCTTCTGTCCCCGGTTCACACTCCCCGACAGCCTGTGAAGGCAGCGCTTATGGTCGGGGTGGCACGTCCCGGGGCTCGGGGGCAGCTGGAGGCCTCCTGGCAGGCTCGGAGCGTGGGCCGCTGCCAGAGCACCGCCTCGCAGATGATGTGCCAGCGAGTGCTCCAGCTCAACCCAAAAGAGCTTTTAAAAAATCAAAGGCAAATCTTTAGAAAGTAAGGGGGAAATGCTTTGGGGAATTAGTATATATTTTTTCCAGCTTCTGGAAGTTACCCAAAGTTCTCAATTGTACCCAACTTGCTGGGGTTCCCCACTCTTGCACACTGCCCATTTCTGGGGACTTGTGTGGGCCCCAGTTTGTGGCCAGCGACAGAGAAGGGGCAGGTTCTGGGTATGTCTGCGCCCAGTGCCTGTTTGTGGGCTGTGTCGACAAGGTCACTGGGATGCCATTACTTTATTCCTCCCCAAATCCACTAACAGCGTAATAATTGCAACCTGATTAATGTCTGGAAGGGCCTAGTAGAATATTTATAGCTAAAAATCAATAGCACAAAAATCTCAGCATCTGGGTGGCGCCTGTGGCTCAAAGGACTAGGGCACCGGCTCCATATATCAGAGGTGGTGAGTTCAAACCCAGCCCTGGCCAAAAACTGCAAAAAGAGAAAAAAAAAATCTCAGCGTCTTGTGATCTGTAAATGAAAATAAGGCAGGTAATTTGCAACCCTTACGTGACTATGAGGAGACACTTGGGGAACCCAACACAGAGCTCCATGAGGCTGTTGCGTGGGGCTCCTTAGAAATCTTCACCACCCACGGGAAGTTCATGAAGCCTCGGAACTGCGTCACATTTCTTCCCACTTTTTTCATTTTACCCAACATAGTGTTTTCTCACAGAGCTGCAGCATGCTGTGATTCCGAAGAACCTTATGCAATAATCCACACCTTTGTCCTCACGATCAGCGTATGTGTGGACATCCACTGGTGGGGAAAACAGTGCAGACATATCTTCTCTGACTTTGGCTGTTTAGTTTTGCAGAACCGCACCTGCGGGCTTTAGCTATGCCATCATAAACCAGGGTGGTTTATACCTCAGCATGATGGCAGCATGAAGGAATTGACTTCTAGGATAATGACTACTGCTTCTGCAGCAATCTGCTTTGAGGGCACCCTGGGGATATTTCATACTTATCAAGGTTTTTGACCTCTGAAGCTGTATCTGCATAATTCCAAAACATATTATCATTTCAGGACCAAACTTTAGAAAAAAGAGAAAAAGCAATTAATGAGTTTCCTAGCGCTATGCAGATAAAAATATCTGGATAATCAACCTGATCTTGATTAATTGATTAAGCATGTATTGAGTCCGGCCTGCGCTGGGTGTTGCCAGGCTGTATGTGACGGTCCAGGGCTGGCTGGAAAGGTAATTTGCAAATGTCGGTCCTGCCTGGAAGGGGTACTGGGGAGAAGGGAGGAGACACCAAACACCCTTGTCAATGGGTGTGAGAAGGGCCCTCCTCATCCCTCCCAGCGCCCAAACGTGCTCTCCTGGGAACGGGGAAGGCTCAGTGCCTGGTCTTGGCTGGCTGAGGCCACGGGTCTCTGTGTGTATGGCACATTGAGTATGAATGTGCACGTGGGTGTATCATACAGATGCATATGCACACACTCAGGCCACAGAGATCCAGAGGGAAGAAGCCCTGGTCTCCTTGTTGGTGGGCATGGTAATTAGCACACACTCCTTGGAGTACAGTACAGTCTTATCTGTCAACTTACAAGATGCACATACCCTTTGATGCAGCCTTTCAACTTCTAGGAATTTATCCTAAAGATGTTCTCACACATATGCCAATGATACTATTCAAAGATATTCTTTTTTTTTTTTTTTTTGACAGTGCCTCACTCTGTCACCCTGGGTAGAGTGCCATGGCATCATCCTAGCTCACAGCAACCCCAAACTCATGGGCTAAAGTGATCCTCTTGCCTCAGCCTCCTGAGTAACTGGTACTACAGGTGCCTGCCACAATGCCCAGCTATTTTTAGAGATGGAGATCTCACTCTTGCTCAGGCTGGTCTTGAATTCCTGAGCTCAGGTCATCCACCTGCCTCAGCCTCTGGAGTGCTGGGATTACAGGTGTGAGCCACTGCGCCTGGCAGAGGTACTCATTTTTAATTCATGTATTCACTCATCAAATATTGGATGAGCTTCTGCTGCATTCCAGATGCCACTCAGAGCTCCAGAAAAACAGCAGTGAACAAAACGGAGGAACTCTTACCCTCTGGAAGTTTAGATTTTAGAGAAGCCAAATACATAAGGCATATGTAATAAATCGGGTGAATGTGTGTCCTGGTTGCCTCAGGTAGTCACATTTGTGTCCCAGTAGAACTGTTAGTGCATGCCTCTTCTCTCAGAAGTGTGCTAGTCTGCCCAATAAAGGCTGTGATCCCCTGAGTTGGTGTTAAGTGCTTTGAAAATAAAAAGTGGGTACTTCCCCCCCCCCAATTCTTGAGATACTTTACCAAGAAGAATATGATCCAGCTCCACCCAGGTAAACATAAAAGATGTTAAATCTCCCTCTTTTTTATGGCTTTGGAATTGAAAAAAAATACCCAATGTACTCAATACTTTTATGAAATCAATATAGATTTCAGATGAATGATAAAACACAAAGATGGTCCAGAATGAAACAGGGGAGGGGAGGAGAGGGAAGGGAGGGTATTTGGCAGGATCTCACCCAATGTGCACAATTAAAGGGTATATTTCAAAACAACTAAGAGTACATTATAAATGTCTTACCACAATAATAAGTAAGTGAGGTGATGGTTATGTCAATTAGTTTGATTTAAACATTCCATATTGTATATCAAATCGTCACATTGTACCCTGTAAATGTGTACAGTTATGATTTAATACAAATTAAATTTAAACATATAAGTATAGTGTTTAATCTTCAAAAAAAAAAAAAGGAAATAAAAAGTAGGAAAAGAGAAAAATAGTGAAGTATGTACTCCTTTATGTATTTCAAGGAGTTTGTAGCAGCAAAAAATTGGAAACAACCCAAATTTCCATCAGTTGACACTGTGAATAAACCGTGTAACATTTGTATGATGGAATAGTATGTAGCTGTCAAAAAGAATAAGACAGAAGTATGGTTACTGCTATACAGCAATCTCCAAGATACACTGTGAAGTGAAAATAGTGAGCTGCAGAACACCTTGTGGGGGCCAAAAAAAGATGTTGTCTATGTATTGCTTTTCATTCACCATCATCAGGAGTGTCTGGACCAGTGATTTTCAACCTGTGTGTCACAGCATGGCCAAACCCATCCATGTACACACAACCTTCTTCTATATAAACAAAGGGTGCAAAAAAAATGGATACACATTTTATATAAGGAAAAAACTGTATTAAAATTGTGATAGTGAATATATACCAGTAATAAAAGATGAATACAAATCACATTTGACTCCTGCAATTCCACGAAATGCTCAACACAGTTGCCATCAACGTCCAGACCAATGTCTTCTCACTGGTACTCTGTGAGAGGATCTTAGGTTGGCTGCGAAAAGTTTTAAAGACCATTAATTAAATTCTTTCCAAAAGAAGTTTAAAGCACAGTAAGTCTATTCCTTTTTTTTTTTTCTCTTATTTTTTGATCAACATAATTTAAGTATGCTGTGGAAGTTTAACTATAGATTCAAGCGTGCCGTGAGATAAAAAACGTTGAAAAACACTGGTCTGGATGTTGATGGCAACTGTGTTGAGCACCTCTTGGAATTACAGAAGTCAAATGAAACTTGTATTCATCTTTTGTTACTGGCATATATTGACTATTACAATTTTTTTTTCTTTTTTGTAGAGACAGAATCTCACTTTACCGCCCTCGGTAGAGTGCCATGACATCACAGGACTCACAGCAACCTGTAGCTCTTGGGCTTATGCAATTCTCTTGCCTCAGCCTCCTGAGGAGCTGGGACTACAGGCGCCCGCCACAACGCCCGGCTATTTTTTTGGTGCAGTTTGGTCGGGGCTGGGTTTGAACCCACTGCCCTCGGTATATGGGGCCGGCGCCCTACTCACTGAGCCACAGGCACCACCTGACTATTACAATTTTAATACAGGTTTTTCCTTTCTTAAAATGTGTATTTTTTTTTTTTTTTGGCACCCTTTCTTTATAAAGAAGAAGGTTGTGTGTACATGGATGGGTTTGGCTATGCATAGACACAGAAAAGCTCGGAAAGGGCTGGGCGTGGTGGTTCACCCCTGTAATCCCAGCATTCTGGGAGGCTGAGGCAGGAGGATTGCTTGAACTCAGGAGTTGAAGACCAGCCTAAGTAAGAGTGAGACCCATCTCTTCTAAAAATGGAAAAACTAGCTGGGCATTGTGGTGGATGCCTGTAGTCCCAGCTACTCAGGAGATTGAGGCAAGAGGATCGCTTGAGCCCATGAGGTTGGAGGTTGGTGTGAGCTAAGACTCTACAACACTGTACTAAGGGCAACAGAGTTAGAGTCTGTTTCAACAAGACAACAACAACAAGAAAGTAGTCCCAGCTACTTGGGAGGTTTAGGCAGGAGGATCACTTGAGCCCAAGAATTTGAGGTTGCTATAAGATATGAAGCCATGGCACTCTACCCAGAGTGAGTGGGTGGCAGAGGGAGGCCCTGTCTAAAAAAAAAATAATAATAATAATAATAATAAAATAAAAAGCAAAGCTTGGGAAGGACACACAACCAGGTAACAGTGGTGGCCTTTGGAGAAGGCACTTGGGGCACTGAAGGTTAGGGATTGGGGGAGACTTGCATTTTGCTGTACACTAATTTCTACTTTTTGACTTTAAAAAAAGTTGTGCATATATTAGCTACGAAAAATTAATAACAAGGAAGAAAAGGGAAATTTCTCATGTCTGGCTGAGTACAAAGTGGAGGAATACACTCACGGAAAATTCTTATGAGCATCACCTTGGAAGATACTTTGTGGAAATTTATAATACGAACATCTGGGTTCCACTCAGTGGTGGATGGGGCCCGGGTGTTAATATTTAAAAGCTCAAATCACCCACGTGATCCGAGTGTGCAGCGGGGCTGGGAACCAACACGCCTTACACGTTAATGTGCACCATGTGAATCATCCGGGATCTTGATAAAGCACCAATTCTAATTGGTAAATCTGGGGTGGAGCGTTTCTGAGAAGGTTCTGCATTTCTAACAGGTTCCAAGGGACGCTGGTGCAGCTGGCCACAGACCACAGTGGCAGTTGCATGAGGCTCGGAGATCCTTGTTTCAGAACAGGTAGTCCCTGTGCCTCTTGCTTGCACAGCTTTGGAGATGAACTGCTCACTGCTTTTTGGATGTTGCTATTTCAAGGAAGAGTGGGCACAGAAAATTATCTTCCTTAAATTGGAAGATTTAAATTCTACTGAAGTGGATCCTCAGCTTAAATCTTGTATTTTATGATTTGTCTGGGTCTCCTGAGAGCACAAGGTCAGGCTGAAGGTGATGGTTCGTTCCTTTATTCATTCATTCAGGGAGCTGGGTTACAACACCATTTCGTGGGTAATCCTGGGGAACCCAGTGAGCAATGGGCCACTCAGAGAAGGCAACGATGGCATGGGTAGACCCCCTCAAGAGGCCCTCCTGGAGAGCATAGGAGACTATAGACAACAAAGAAAGTGGAGGAGAATGATGTCAGCTGGATGCCAGAAAAGGAATTCTCTATCATCTCCACAGTGCACTGATTTGACCCACAGATGAAACTCCTTCTGTAGGAACTTGGGAGTTCAGTGGGAAGTGGAAGTTACAGCACACACTGGATGATGAAATCTGAGAATAGATGCCTGCATCTTTCCCTTCCAAGGGATCACAGCTCAGTGCCAAGGGAGGCTCCCTTAGCCCATAATTGCTCCCCTGGGGAAAGTGAGAGCAATGGGTTAGTGTCCCAGTTTCCCCAGCTGAGTGGAATGCCGCCCAAGAGGCTCAGCTTTTCCTCATCCTGTCTACAATACTGAGGAGATAAGCATGGCCGAGTGACTGGGAGAAGATGGGCATTGGGGAGAGGGCCATGACTGCATTGTGGCCCTCATTAGGAGGTCTTCCCACAAGTCACTCAGGATGCCTGGATACCTTATCTTCAGGTCCCCCAGTTGGCCCTTGGGCACCCCAGTGCTCCACACACCTTGCCTCTCCTTGGTGGCCAGTTCTACAGGTTTGTCCCTGGAAAGTGAGAGTGAGCTTTTGCAGATGGCCAATAAACATGTGTAGTCAGCCAGCTCAGCTCTGTAGCATTGCCTGGAGGCCTAAAAACCTGAGCATTTCAGAGCCCTGTGCTCTGGAAAACAAAAGGGAGGCTCTTGGCAACTAGACTGGGTTTGTAGGATTGAGAGAAGGCATACAATCTCAAGAATTCCTTTTTGAGAGGGAGTGTGAGGGATGAAATGGATGTTTCCATAGAAAAGGTTTAAGAGGCCTCAGAATTTCTGGCCAACCCATACCCACTGGCAAAGGTGTTCATCACTGAAAGCCAATCAGTGAAGATGAGAGGAGGTGTCTCTTTTTTCAGATAATAGAAATGCAACAATTCAAAGAATATTAAGAAAAGGGGGCAGCATAACACCACCAAAGGAATACAATAATTTCCAAGTAACTGACCCCAAAGAGGTAGAGAGCTGTAAAATTGCCTTATAAATATGAAGAATAATTATTTTAAGAAAGCTCAGCTAGCTCAAAGAAAATACAGATAGACAGTGCAATGAAATCAGAAAAACAAAAAAAGAACTTTAACAAACTGATCATAAAACAGAACCAAGCAGAAATTCTGGTGCTGCAAAAAACAATGAATGAAATGGAAAATGCCATAGAGAGCTTCAACAGCAGACTCGGTCAAGCAGAAGAAGTGATCTATGAATTTGAAGATGGGACATTTGAGATTACCCAGTGAAAGAAGAAGAAAAGAAAAAGAATGAAAAGAAATGAATGACGCTTACAAGATTTATGAGACACCGTTGAGAGAAATAATGTACATGTTATGGATATCTTGGAAGAAGAAGAGAGCACGGGGTGAAAGCTTACTTAAAGAAATAAGGGCTAAAAACTTTCCAAATATTGGAAATGATATGGACGTCCAGGTACATAAGGATCAAAGGTTCCCAAACAGTTTCAAGTTAAAGAGGACATCAGTGGTGCACATTATCATCAAATTGTCAAAAAATCAAACAAAGATAATCTTGAAAGTAGCAAGAGAAGAGATGAATCACAGACAAAAGAATCCCCATCAGGGTATCAGTGGATTTCTCAGCAGAGACCTTGCAGGCCAGGAGAAAGTAGGATGATAGACTCAAAGTTCTAAAAGAAGAAACTACTAACCAAGAATACTGTACTTGGGGGCACCTTGGCCCAAGGAGTAAGGTGTCAGCCCCATATACCAGAGGTGGCAGGTTCAAACCCGGCCCCAGCGAAAAAACAAAGAATACTGTACTTGGAAAAGCTGCCCTTCAGAAATGGAGAGATAAAGACTTTCCTACACAAACAACAGCTGAAGAAGTTCATCGCCACTACATCTGCCTTATAAATGCTAATAGGAGTTCTTCAAACTGAAATAAAAGGGCAGTAATTAGTAACATGAAACATATTAAAGCATAAATCTCAATGGTAAAGGTAAATACAATCAGATGTTCTTTGGCCTACCATGGAGTCCTGTCTTGATGAAGCCATTGTAATTTGAAAACACCGCATTGTGAATTGAAATTACATTTAATACACCTGGACTGCCAAGCATCATTCTTGGCCTAGCTACTTTAAACATGCTCAGAACACTTATTAGCCAGATGAGCAAAATAATTTGATATAAAGCATATTTTATAATAACATGTTGAATATCTCATGTAGTTTACTGAATACTAAAGTATGGTTTCTTCGAATATGAATCTTTTTTGTGGCATCATAAAGTTAAAAAAATCATTAAGTTGAATTATTGTAAGTTGGGGACCATCTTTAGTCAGATTCACAATACTACGTGTGTAATCCTGTAATGGTGGTATATAAATCAATTTTAACTCTAGAATAAAGGTTAAAAGTTAAGGATATGCAATATTTGTATTGGATACACAATATAAAAAGAGGTAAATTGGGTGGCGCTTGTAGCTCAGTGGGTAGGTCATTGACCCCATATACCAAGGGTGGTGGGTTTGAATCCGACCTCAGCTAAACTGCAACAACAACAACAACAAAAATATCCATGGCGGGTGCCTGTAGTCCCAGCTACTCGGTAGTGTGAGGCAAAAGAATCGGAGGTTGCTGTGAGTTGGGATGCCACGACACTCTACCGAGGGTGAAAGAGTGAGACTATGTCTCTTAAAAACAAACAAAGAAACAAACAAAACAGATAAATTGGAACATCAAAGACATAAAATGTAGGAGGAGAAGTAAAAGTGTGATTTTACTTAAATGATAAACCACATTTAAGTTGTTATCAGCTCAAAATAGACTGTTATAATTATGGATTCAGTAAAGCGGCAGGTTACTTAATCAACACACAGAAATTAGTTGTGTTTCTATATGTTAATTATGAACTACCAGAAAAAGATTAAGAAAGCAATCCCATTTATAATAGGATCAAAAAGAATAAAATATTAGGAATAAATTTAACCAAGGAGGTGAAAGATCTGTACGCTGAAAACGACAAAACATTAATGAAAGAAATTGAATAAGATGAAAATAAGTAGAAAGATGTCTTGTGTTCATGAATCGGAAGAATCAATATTGTTAAAATGTCTGTACTGCCCAAGGTGATCTATGGTTTCAATGCAATCTCTATCCAAACTCCAACGACATATCTTATAGAAATGGAAAAACAGCCCTAAAATTTGTAGAAACCACCAAAGACTTCAAATAGCAAAAGCAATCTTGAGAAATAGCAAAGATGTAGGCATCACGCTTCCTGATTTCAAATTATATTACACAGTACAGTAATCAAAATAGTTTGGTACTGGCATAAATAGGGAACCCAGAAATAAATTCACACATATATGGTCAACTGATCTTTGACAAAGGTGATGAGAATACACAATCAGAAAAATAGTCTCTTCTCTCTCTCTCTTTTTTTTTTTTTTTTTGAGACAGACTTTCATTGTGTCACCCATTGTAGAGTGCTGTGGTGTCACAGCTCACAGCAACCTCAAACTGTCGGGCTTAAAGTGTTTCTGTTGCCTCAGCCTCCTAAGTAGCTGGGACAACAGGTACCTGCCACAATGCCCAGCTATTTTTTTTTTGTTGTTGTTGTTGTTGCAGTTGTCATTGTTTAGCTGGCCCAGGCTGGGTTCAAACCCAGCCTCAGTGTATGTGGCTGGCACCCTACCCACTACGGGCACTGCTAAATAGTCTCTTCTTAAATGGTGCTAGAAAAACTGGATATCCACATGTAAAAGAATGATAATAACACTTTATCTTACACCATGCCTGACAACAACAAAAAATAGCTGGGCATTGTGGCGGGCACCTGTTGTCCCAGCTACTTGGGAGGCTGAGGCAAGAGAATCACTTTAAGCCCAAGAGTTTGAGGTTGCTGTGAGCTGTGACACCATGGCACTCTACCAAGGGCGACACAGTGAGACTCTCAAAATGGACTAAAAACTTAAACATAATATCTTATACCATAAAAACTTAAACCATAAAACTCAAAGAAAAAAACATAGAGGAAAAGCTCTTTGACAGGGATCTTGGCAATGATTTTTTTGGTTATGAGACCAAACGTTCAGTCTACAATAACAAATTAAATAAATGAGATTATATCAAACTAAAAAGCTTCTACACAGTAAAGAAAACCTTTAACAAAATGAAAAGGATATTTTCTGGATTGGGAGAAAATATTTGCAAACTGTAGTATTTATAAGGGGTTAATATCCAAAACATAACAAAGGCTCACAGAACTCAATAGCAGGAAAAAATATAGCCTGATTGAAAAATGGGCAAAGTATCTGAATAGCTTTTTCTCCAAAGAAGATAAAAGGCCAACAGGTATATGAAAAGGTATCCAAACATCACTAATCATCAGGAGCTACAAATCAAAATCATAATAAGGGCTTTGCACCTGTAGCTCAGCGGCTAGGTCCAGCCACATACACTGGAGCTGGTGGATTCGAACCAAGCCCAGGCCTGCCAAACAACCAAAAAATAAGCAGGCATTGTGGCAGGCGCCTGTAGTCCCAGCTACTTGGGAGGCTGAGGCCAGAGAATCACTTAACCCCAAGTGTTTGAGGTTGCTGTAAGCTGTGATGTCCTGGCATTCTACCCAGGGTGACATAGTGAGACTCTGTCTCAAAAAACAAACAACAACAACAACAACAACAACAAAAAACATAATGAGATATCACATCACACCTGTTGGGACGGCTGTATCTGAAACACTAACTCTTGTGTGTTGTTAGTGGGAACGTAAATTGGTGTAAATTGGTATAGCTGTTATGGAAAGCAGCATTGAGTTTCCTTAAAAAGTTAAATTATAACTGCCATATGACCCAGCAGTCCCTCTCCTGGGTGTACGCCTCAAAGTAATGAAATGACCACTTTGTAGAGATACCTGCACTTCCACATCCACTGCAGCTGTACTCATAATAGCAAAGATGTGACACAACTATGCTGTCCATTGATGGTTACTATCGTCAGCACCCATAGCTCAGTGAGTAGGGCACTGGCCACATACACGGAGGCTGGTGGGTTCGAACCCGGCCCTGGCCAGCTAAACAACGACAACTGCAATGAAAAAAAATAAAAAGAGCCAGGCGTTGTGGTGGTACCTGTGGTCCCAGCTACTTGGGAAGCCGAGGCAAGAGAATTGCATAAGCCCAAGAGTTTGACATTGCTGTGAGCTGTGATGCCACAGTACTCTACGGAGGGTGACATAGTGAGACTCTTTTTCCAAAAATAAAAAAAATTAAAACATTTCCAAAGCTAGAATGAATCAGTCCCAAACATTGATTCCCCACAAAAAAATCCATCTGGCAACTAAAATATAGAACAAAATTTTGCACATCTTTAACTATACTAATAAGAAACTTAAATTAATATTTTGTTCTCCAAATTATTTTATGATTATAGTAACAAAACCAGAACCTTAGAGTAAGAGAAAGGTAAATTACAGGCTCTTATGAATGTAAACACAAAAAATTTAAAATATTGATAAACTGAAGAGCCGGGCATTGTGGTGGGCACCTGTAGTCCCAGCTACTGGGGAGGCTGAGGCAAGAGAATTGCTGAAGCCCAAGAGTTTGAGGTTGCTGTGAGCTGTGACGCCACGGCACTCTACCCAGGGTGACACAGTGAGACTCTGTCTCAATAAATAAATAAATAAATAAATAAAGAGTTACCTCCCCTGCGGCAGTGTTGGGACGCTTCCAACCATGAGGTGCTGCGGGTCAGCGGGTTCTTTATAAATGATAACTTCGGTGTCCTTTTGCCTTTCTGTCTTCCTCCCTCTCACTTTTGTCCTTCTGCTCTTCTGTCACAGGTTGATGCAGCGGTAAGACCTTTGCCAGATGCTGGCACCTTGATAGTGAACTTCCTAGCCTCCCAAACTGTGAGTCAATAGGTTTCTGTCCATTATAAATTGCCCAGTCTGTGATAGTCTATGATTGTAACACAAAACAGACTCAGGCAGAAGATTGGTACCAGGAGTGGGGTTGTTGATGTAATAAATACCTAAAAATGTGGAAGTAGCTCTGGAATTAGGTAATGAATACAGGATGGAACAGTTTTGAAATGAACACTGGAAAAAGCCTAGATTATTGCACATGGAGCATGAAGGGGAGGATTCTGATGAGGACTCCAAAAAAGGAGCCCTGTAGGGAAAGTCTGAAGCTTCCAAGAGATGACTTAAGTGGTGGTGATCAGAATGTCGGTAGCAATATAGTCGGTAAAAGCAATTCCAGCGAGGCCTCAGACGGAAAAGACGGACAAGGTACTGGAAACTGGGGTAAAGGCCGCCCTGGTTACAAGCTGGCGAAGGACTTGGCTGAGCTGTGTCCTTTCCCTTTTGAAAGGCAGAATTTGAGAGCCATGAACTAGGTTATCTGGGGAAGAAGTTCCTAAGCAAAACCTTGAAGTGGCCGTGTGGCTTCTTTAAATTGTACATGGTAAGATGGGAGAAGAAATAAATTATTTATAGGCAGAATTTATAATTAAAAGGGAAGCTGAATGTAAAGATTTGGGAAATTCACAGCCTGACCTTGCACAGAACGAAAACGCAGGCGGAGATGTAGCTGATCAATCCTTGGATGACGGGATTAAGCAGGGCTAGAAGTAGCTCAGGGGCTATTCATCAGGATACTGGGACACTGACCCTCAGAGGCATTTCGGAGATCCTTCTTTAGTTTTTTTGAGACAGAGCCTCATTCTGTGCCCTGGGTAGAGTGCCACAGCATCATAGCTACAGTGTAGCACTTCTTGGCCACTGCAGCTGTGTCTTACTTAAGTGGACCTGGGTGTGACTTATGCCACTTTGTTGGAGGGTGCAAGTGGTAAGCCTTGGTGGTGTCCTTGTGGTGCTTATTCAGCAGATGGGTAGAGTGTGCAGGCTATGGGGCCATGGCAGCCTCCAACTGGGTTTCAAAGGATGTCAGGAATAGCCTTGGGGCCCAGGGCAGAGCTACTGCGGAGAGGAGCCACCTGGGACTGCCTGGTGGAACCACAAGGATGAGGCTGCTGCCAAGATCCCAGAACTGCAGAGCCTCTAGTGAGTGTGAACCCCAGTCTGGGAGAGCTACAGGCACAAGACTCTACCCCATGGAACTGCTGTAGCGGTGAGGCTGTCTAATGCCTCAGGGCATTATAGTGCATGTGTGTGTATACATGTATGTGTGTCTGTATATATATGCACATTCTGTGTGTGTGTATATTTCATGTGTTGTATATAGTGCATGTGTGTATACCATCCACGTATGTGTGCCTGTGTATACATGTATATCACGTTATTCAGCTTTAAGAAAGAAGGAGATCTTGCCACTTGCCACAACACAGATGAACCTGGGGGCCATTCGACTAAGTGAAATGAGCCAGACATAAAAATACAAATACTGCCTGACCTAAAAAAGTTCACGTAGAGACAGAATAGCACTTACCAGGAGCTGTGAGGTGGGAGTCATGGGGAGACGTTAGCAAAAGGGTACGAGGTTTTAGTTATGCTGGATGGATAAATTCTGGGGATCTAATGCACCACGTGCTGGCTGTAGTTACTAATAACATATTACACACGTGAAATTGCTAAGGAGACAGAACTTCAGTGTTCTCACCCCACACCTATATACAGAAAAGTGCAACTGAGTTGATGGATATGTTAATTGGCTTGGTTGTGCTTATCGAATTATAATACATATATTTACTGAATTATAATGTTCTATGCCTTAAATATATACAATTTTTATTTGACAATCAGACCTTCATAAAGATGGGGGAAAGTGGCTTGGAGGTGGCAGGTGTGTGCTGGAGGATGTTGGCATCTGTGCATAGCAGAGGGCGGCTGTCTTGTACTCCTGAAGCTCCCTGACAGAGAGTCATCCTCGTGAAAGCAGACACAGCCTTGGCTGGGCATCAAGAAAAACGTGCCCCCTCCAAGCAGGTAAAGGAAGTGTCCGTAGATAGACTGTGGCATCTGTTGTTGGACATCCTCAACAGGGGTCTCTCACAGGCTTCCTGGGGCATCCTGTGTCCCCTCCAGCCCGAGGGGTCATTGTTATGGTTGAACGAAACACTCTAAGAAAATGGGCATCTGTACTTCCCCTGTGAGTTTCACAGTCTTCAACCTGTTGCTGCTCAGAATGATTTCAGTCAGTCAAGTGCTTCCCCTTCTTCATGGATAGATGAAGCATCTGTCCTTGGACCTCTGGGACTATTTTATGAGGACTGAAAACAGTGTATCTGAGGATGGTCTGTTGCATCTTCCTATCCAGAGGGGCTGCTCAGAGTAGAAGTGGGCCATGATGCCGCAAGAAAGTCACGGGAGATAGAGAGAATCACTTCCCTGCGGCGTGGCTCTCAGGGGAACCTGTCCTGCTGTCCCTTCCATCAGAGGCTGCTTGACTGAATGAGGAATGAGAGATTGGGACACTGAAGGAAGAAATCAAGTCTACAAGGCGCCAAAGGCCATGGGTGTTGAAAATGGACTTTCAGTCATCACCTCTGTGCACACCCCGCACAGACATTCCCTTGCCCCACAACACTTCCCTCCCAGTGCACTGTTTAATCCTCCATGTTAGAAAGGGCCTTCTTCCAAAATGCCTGTTGACCTCCTTCCTGCCCAGCTCATGTACTCTCCACTCTAAGCAGGCAGAGTTTAGCCAGCCCACCTGAGGAGGGCTTCCCCTCAGTCCCCATTCCTGGGGACTTCTTGCTGCTGTGTGTCCCCACATCCCACCCAAGGCCCAAGCTCCTAGCGAGAGCTCCAGACAGCCTTTTCTCTTTGTCAGGATGGCATTGAAGACTTGGATCCCTAGCTCCCCAGTGCCTAGTGCATAGCCTCATGCCCAGCAGCATTGCTGAGTTTAATCTACTAGGTGTGCAGAAATCAAACGCAGATTAGAGGGCACCAAAGCAAATTCTTCCATACACAGATTTAAATACCAGCCTGCAGCTCCTGGTTCATGGGAAGACTACAGGTGAGATGAGCTCTTAATTTTGTAGTTAACAAGGAATTAAGAAAACCGGCTGGGCCTGGTGGCTCACCCGTGTAATCCCAACAATCTGGTACAGAGGTCCTCAAAATTTTTAAACAGGGGGCCAGTTCACTGTCCCTCAGACCATTGGAGGGGTGGACTATAGTTAAAAAAAAAACTATGAACAAATTCCTATGCACACTGTACATATCTTATTTTGAAGTATAAAAACAAAACGTAAACAAATACAATCATACTGCCTCTTGTGGCCTGTGGGCTGTAATCTAAGGCCCCCGGTGAAGGTGGAGGCTGGTCGATTACTTGAGTAGTTTGAGACCAGTCTGAGCAAGCGCAAGACTCTGTCTCTACTAAAAATAGAAAAATAAGCTTGGGGTAGTGGTGGGTGGCTGTAGTCCCAACTATTTGGGAGGCTGAGGCAGGAGGATTGCTTGAGCCCAAGAGTTTGAGGTTGCTGTGAGCTATGACTCCATGACATTCTACCCAGGGTGAAAGATTAAGACTCTTTCTCAAAGAAAAAAAAAAAAAAAAGAAAGAAAGAAATTAAGAAAACTGAGCCAGAGAAGTGACCTTCCTATGTTGGCCACAAGGATTGAATGTACCTCTTCTTCATCTCTGAGAACAGTCACTCTCATCTCTGTTTGCCTGTGACCCAGACCCAGGGCAAGAGGCACACTGGCCAGGCCAAGGCCTAAATGCAGAGAGGATTCCTAGGGCCAAATCCAGAATTCAGACCTAGAAACTCAGAGTTAAGGATTGAACTAAACATAGGTAGTTCCAGGGCAAGCACTGAGGACAGTCCTGGAAGCTGACGGTCGAATCAATAGATCTTCCCTTCTTCCAGGCTTCTTTCTAGAAAGGCCATGACCAAGTGAATTGAGCAGTTTAAAATATCCTTTCCCTGGACTTCCCCCCCCCACTGTACACATTGGATTCTGAGCATCATGGATGCCTGGGTATGTTTCTTGTTGTTTTCAATCTATATTCCTTGGTGGCTATAAGCCCTTTGAGAGTGGAGACTAAGACCTGTGCTTCAGATTTCTGGCACTCCAGACATTGTACATGTCCAATGAATATTTTTTTAAACTATTGACCATAAGAGTGGTCATTGTACAGCACACAAAATCACATGACAATAATGAACTCTGCTCAACAAGACGCTGCCACACGTTCACAGGAACACATCTGTGAGACACTGGTATGCTGAGGTTGTGAACCCTTACCGAGTTGTTTGTACAGTGTTGCCAGTGTAAGTACATGGTGGCAAATTCATGAACTAGACTGACAGAGCTCGTACTTCAGCTCTGGTGGTCATTCCACAAAAAGAGTTTCAAAATCACTTTGAAGGGTGGATTAGGACCCGGCTCCACTGCATTGTTTCCGAAGGGGAGTACTTTGAAGGTGAACATAGTGATGTTAACCAGTGAGGTATGATGTAGCACTTTTCTAGGGTGAGTTTGTGGACTTAATTATGAGACCTCCCATATACAGCAGTTGGTTCCCAGTAGGCACTAGGAAACTCAATCAGCAGGAAAACATAACCCATGTTGTCTTTATAACAGATCAGAATCCTATTAGCCAGGGTTGCTGGCTTACTGTTAAGGAAATTGCTTTTCTACCCAGGTGGAGCCTAAAGCATCCAGTCCCCACCAACTTTTAGGGCACAATCAACCAGGTGACTTTGTTATAGGGCCAGCTTTGGAGAGATTCAATTTTCCCAATTTCTGTCTGGGTCTTGAGCTGAGTCAGCGACTCATTAGCTTTAGAATAGTCACGTGCCAGCTATATATATAGCATGAATTAATTAATACAGGTACAGAACAACCAGGCAACATGCTACATGCCTGTGGTGTCTTAAAATGACTATTAGCTCCTGAGCTGGGCACCTTTGAATGTGAACTGTGTGGGCCAAAAAAAAAAAAAAAAGTGCCATCACAGGTGGAGCCTTTTAAAAAGCATCAACGTGGTTACGGAAGTCATAAATTAACTGGGGGAAGTAGTGCTGCAGTCAGCGACAGACTGTCGTCAGGATCCTTCCCCGTTTGGTTTCCATTTAAATCGACACATATGGCGAGGGTTGTTTAAGGGTTCCGAGCATACGTGCGCTCTCCTGCGGGAATGTGGATGGCTCGGTTTAAGTGAACTTGGTGGGTGGTGTGGCTGCTCTCAGCAACAGGAAAAGAAGTGTTGAGCTCTGCGAGGGCTCAGGAGCCCAGAGATGAGTGGCTGGTTTCATTTCATTGCATTTTGTCAGAGGCGCTAGAAACCCTTCGAGGAACGTAGTAGCATTGACACAAATACCTGCCCAGAAGTGGTGGCGTGAGGGCCTGGCTTGGGGAGTGAGCTATGTGGGGCAGGCTTTGGAGCCGCCTCCTGGGTTCTTTCTGGGGTAGGAGGAGGAGCTGCAGAGAAAGAGTCAGAGCTGTAGGGGTCCCAGTGTCCAGGAGCTCCATGGGGGCAGGAATAGGTCAGCTTCCCAGCTCAGGGTCACACAATATGGATGGAGGCTTGGGAATAGAAGGCCAGGTCTAGAGAGTGTGGGAAGCTCTGCTGGGTCTGGAATCTGGACTGGTCTGTCCTGGCCTCTGCCTGTGTGGAAATGCCCATCAATTCTGATGGACGTGCTTTGCCCTGAGATGTCTGATTCAGCCCAGAAAACAGTCCTGGGGAGTACTTGAAAGGAGGCTAGGGTTTTGTTTTTTTTAATTTTTGAGACAGAATCTCACTCTCTCCCCCTGGGTAGAGTGTCATGGCATTATCACAGCTCACAGCAATCTCAGACTCTTGGGCTCAAG